>QGQJ01000452.1:0-12145 GCA_003206725.1 Blastomyces emzantsi | reverse complement strand
CCCCCCCTCGCGCGTGCCTCACTGCGGCATTAAGCATGAGATAACCGTTTCTAGAATCTGGATATTTGAGTTTGAAGGATTTAATTGGATCAAAATATTCTCCGATAATCCTTAACTCGCCGCGGATGAATGATTGTTATGAGTTCGTCCGCCGAGGCGTAGTCATACTGGCACGAGAGGGATTTGGCCCCGTCCAGTATGTCGGCTTATTCCCGTCCATCGACGAGTGTTCTGCTCAAGTTATATAAAACGCCTCCAGGGAAAATTCAACGGGCAACATGAACAGCGGGGAACTGGGCCGTGGTCAGCTGCAACGTCACGGTCTAGCCGCCATCCCCCACCTCTTTCGATCGCTTGCGCTCCGCAAGCTTCAAGCTTCTCCTCTCAGTCTGTGGGTATCGCTTTATATAGCCGCAACTACTACAGCGAACCACGCGAACGTCAGCCCACGGCTTTTTCTCTGACCCGCCACGGCTGGCATTCTCCACCGTTTCCATACAGGTCGAGTTGGGGATCAGTAGCGAGTCACAGCGTTTGCAAATTGATCGTTTGATGTCGCGAGAGAGTCGCAGTTGCGACTTGAGTGATACCCCGCGCAGCTGGGAAGCTAGATGGCGAGAGAGCTTTGAGACTGGAACATGTTGTGTGGGCTGTGGCTGTTCCGACTCCCCGGTGGCATCTGTAGTTGGGGTTTTGTGGTTGTTTGTAACAGTTTCACTACCTTGCGCCTGATTCTGGGTAGGAGATCCATGGTTTGAAGCTTGGATGGTGCGATTGGTGACGCATTTGGCAGAAGGATTTGATACAGAAGCGGACTGTAGATACGTCGACGCTCTGTATAAGAACGCAACCCGGGCTCGAATATGGTTCTGACCTGTTCCCCCGGACCCCTTTTGGGCCTTGGCCTTCGCCATATTAGTATCCTTGCTTCCTAGACATGCTCTGAGTATCGGGGTCGAAGGTTTGCTTCGTTGCTTGGGGTTGGCTGGGATAGTGGATATCACGTGAATCTCGTCGGATCGGAAAAAGTTAAATCAGACTTTTCTCATCACGTGACAATTTCATACCTAAAACGGCTAGCGTATTGGAGGCTCTGGGTCTGTGACAAACCAACAACTTCAACTTCATCCCGTCCGCGTCGACAACTTTCATCTCCCTTCCTCTATTCACGCGACTCTCTTCCATCTCTTTGTTCCTCATCGTTCTTTGTATACCGCTGTTGCAAGTATTTCGCCATCTTGACCCCTCTCCTGTAACATCGAGGTTGGAGTTTTATCACCGGATCCTGCGCCTGTGACTGTTCAGCCTTCCTTCCATCCACGTCCAGCTCCAAACTTTTCGTTGACCAATTTTTCGCCTCGTTCCAACATGTCTCACGAAGAAGACCTCATCGACTATTCCGATGAAGAGCTTCAGGCAACTGATGCCGCCGCTACCACTACCGCTACCGCTGGCGCCAACGGTGCCGCTCCTAAAAAAGAAGGTGACCTGACAGTGGCTGGCGCGCGAGCGGATAAGAAAGGAAGCTATGTTGGTATCCACTCGACTGGTTTCCGCGATTTCCTCCTGAAGGGAGAGCTTTTGCGTGCGATCACCGATTGCGGTTTCGAACATCCATCGGAGGGTTAGTTTTATTGAACAAAAAGAATAACATTTCTCCCATGCCTCCCTCCACTTGCTCCATCTTGCAACGTCCGTCCATCTCCTCGGGGTTTTTTTGATGTACGCCGGAATCCACACGCGTGTTTTGCGGGGCTGCAGGCGGCACGAGGATGTCTCTTCGAAATTAGCTATGGTATAATCAAAGGGGTTTTAATGGCAGTCAGCCCACTCGGGACTGTGCGTCGCCAGAGGAATGTTCAAACAACGGCTGGCAATATTCTGCCGCGTGGCATAACTGTCTGTCAATCTTGGTCGTTTTCGGTGAAAGGAAATGCGCCAGAATCCGCGATTTAAGATGCCAGAGACTCCTTAGCCTTTATATGCCTTCGAAAGAGGAATGGCTATCCTCGTGCCGACCTGCAAGTGCCTGTATCTGTCATCTTCAATCATCCTCGTTCTCTTATCTTCTGCTCCGGATTTCCCTTACAACCCTCTTGGTTGTCATTTTTATTTCCCGGGCCAGCCTTCTTCATGTTTGCGTCTTCTTGTCAGAATTATGGGATGGACGGACGTTCTCGCAATACGGCTATACTTGCCATCAAAGCTTTAAATGGGTCGAATCAGTCTAACTTTTTTCCGTCGCTCCTCTTTACAGTCCAGCAAGTTTGCATCCCGACTGCCATTCTGAATGTCGATGTCCTCTGCCAGGCCAAATCCGGTCTTGGAAAAACCGCTGTCTTTGTTTTGACAACTCTCCACCAACTGGAACCAGTTCCTGGCGAATGCTCGATACTTGTTATGTGCCACACCAGAGAGCTAGCGTATCAGATCAAAAACGAATATGCCCGATTCAGCAAGTATCTTCCAGATGTGAAGACTGCCGTTTTCTATGGTGGAACTCCAATGCAGAAAGACATAGAATTGCTGTCATCGAAGGACACATATCCCAACATCGTTGTTGGTACCCCTGGTCGGTTGAACGCCCTTGTTCGTGACAAGAAACTGTCTCTCCGAAACATCAAGGCGTTTGTTCTCGACGAGTGTGATAAGATGTTGGATCAGATCGGTTAGTATTTTGAGAATCAGGACAACCATATAGGTCAGCGATACTGATTTGTTACTTTAGATATGCGACGCGACGTCCAAGAGATTTTCCGTGCGACTCCCGCCGATAAACAAGTCATGATGTTTAGCGCCACACTGTCCCAGGAAGTCCGACCGATCTGCAAGAAGTTCATGCGCAATCCTCTCGAGGTGTATGTTGATGACGACACGAAGCTGACGCTTCACGGCCTTCTACAATACTATATTAAGCTTAGCGAATCGGAGAAAAACCGAAAATTGAACGAGCTATTGGACAGCCTAGAATTTAACCAAGTCATCATCTTCGTTAAGAGCACCCAGCGTGCTAGCGAGTTGGACAAGCTCCTCCGTGAATGCAACTTCCCCAGTATCGCAGTCCACTCGGGAGTTTCCCAGGAAGAGCGGTAGGTTCTATTTTCCTTATCCGTCCTTCGAACTTTGGTAGCTAACTTTTCACCCTTCAATTAAGCATCAAACGATACAAGGAGTTCAAGGAATTCAACAAGCGTATCTGTGTAGCAACAGACGTTTTCGGCCGTGGTATCGATATTGAACGAATCAACCTGGCCATCAACTATGACTTGCCTGCGGATGCTGATTCATATCTTCACCGTGTCGGTCGTGCCGGTCGTTTCGGTACCAAGGGCCTTGCCATCTCTTTCGTTAGCAGTGAGCAGGACCAAGAGGTTCTCAAGGACATTGAGAAGCGATTCGAAGTTGCACTCCCGTAAGTAAAACAGTTCCCCTTGAGGAAATTTTGGTATAGCGCCAGCACACTAACAATCCTGGCAGTGAATACCCCGAGGGAGGTGTTGACTCCAGTGCGTACATGGCATAAAGCATGTCATCTTTCACCGTGGACCGAGGAAGACCTCTATCTCACCACCATAGTAGGATGGTGTGTAGATGTGTAAGACGCCTTGAACCCAATCACGGCCGTCTTAACTTTAAAACGAGTCTTGTTTCTTTATACAATTTGGGCGTGTGTCGTATAACGGGTGTTTCCAAAATATCAGAGATTGTTCCGTTTGTTTTAGCTGTTTCCCTGCTCTCTTTATTTGTCTCTCTCGTTAAAATTTGTGTTTGTACTCTTATGGTTTGCCTGTTTTTATTCTAGATTATCTCAAAACTTCCTTCCCACTAATGCCAGCAAAATCTATAAAGCTCTCTCATGTTACGTTACTCTCTTGCCTCGATTAAGATTTATCAAGGCGGACGATGGATACAAATGGCTTTCCCAAAATGGCAAGGCGTCTGGGAGGGAAACAAAGAAGATTGGGAGGGGAAGGGAATGTCGTTACTGTGCGGTGTTGTTTCTTTTTATTTTGTTTTTTTAATCTCCTCGCTATCCGGAAAGCCCAAGGAAGAATCATCAGTTCTCCCTTTTGCTTTAGTTCGTTTTTTAAGGTCGACGGGAATATTGGGTGGGCAATGGGGTGTTTTATGTAAAGAGAGAGAAAGGGAAAAAAAATATACATTATTCGTTTAGTTACTCAAAATGGCTTTTTTGATATCCATACGATCTCCCCCCAAATATCCAAAGGCACTGGGGGACGGCACGGTGATTTTCATTGCCCGATCTTGGGGTTTTGACTTATTGACAAAAACTGAGCTCTTCGTCGCTGCATGGGTGGAAATTTTCAAGTTTCATTCAAGCACGCCGTCCATCCAGCCAAGTTGACTCGGGGACTATAGAGGCAGGAGGCAGGAGCGCTTTGTTCCCCCTCTTCAACCTCCCACATCCATCTAGGATCTAACAGCTCCTTCAGGAAAAGAAGTCAGTCCCAGGTTTTCTGCAAATATAATAGATCATAGGTACCAATCCAATGATAGTGTGGGAACGTGTCCGATTACATTTGCAAGTTGTTGCCGTTTCAGGCGAAAACTCAATAAATCAGAGTCAATAATGCACAGAGCTTCAGCAACTTCAGGAAAACAAACAAGGCTTAAAAATAGGTGTCAGCATTTCACATCTACTCGAACACCCAACTGAAGTATCACCAAATGACCCAGTTCAGTTGAACCTTGAACCATCTCCATGCGCGCCGATATTCTCCAGATCCCGAAGAATTTTATCAATGTATTCGCCAGCTCCAGAGAGGTGTAGGATATGTGCAATGGCACTGTGAATTGCAAAGAACCGAGGCAGGGGTGCATCAATTGTACAGTCCACTGAAAGATGGAGCGTGTGAGTAACAGCAAAGCCGCCAAATAAGGTGGAAAGAGAGGGGGAAAGATTGAGAGCGTTGAAGGGCCGATCAATATCAATCCCTTCAATGAGCTGTACGACACCGTGGTCAAACATATCAAGAATATTGAGAGCGACTCTTTTGAATTCACTCTAAATGCATCAATTAGCATAGCACCACCAAATGTAAAAATTCTCTCAAGAAATATATTTATTGAGAATCTTGATCTGATTTCATCGAGGCAGGTGAAAGGATATGAGCTACTTGTAAACTGTCAGATGACTGTTCACAAAGGGAATTTCCTTCTTCATCTTGAGCATCAGTGCCATGTCTTTTGAACTGTTTCAAGGCTTCTGTCAAGTCCAACTTGTGTGATATAACACAATGTTAAATGATCTCAGATCAGACAGGCTCCCCGAAGCATGCTCAGTTGGTCTGAGATCTCAACATACTCTTGTTCACTGCCTATTGCTCACTGGACGGCTGAAAGCAGTGCAGAGGAGGGCTGAGGAGAATGTAGACTGACTACTTTCACTGTCATAGAGTTAGTTCAAAGATTCAACAAGTGAAGCAGGACATGATTGAACAGGATAACAAATGAGATGTGAAAAAGTTGTCCAAAAGAAAGTTGGCAAATGCCATTATGCGCTCGCGTAAATTGTCTGCACATCTTCATCACTGAAGTTAATCGCTTCCTCGTCGATTGAGAAACCCAACCAGTTAACGAAGGCAGACAGGACCATGTCCTGGGATAAGTCGGAGCGCGCATATTCATAGGTATAAAGGAGAAGGAGAGATAATAATTATAAGAATATGTAAGAACTAGTGGTCCCTTCGAGATTATGAAACAATTTGAGGATACGAAGCTAATGATTGTAGGCAGAGAGCATAGATCTAATATTGGAATAAAACAAAGCTGTTCACTGACCCCTTCGAACTTCGGGGTTCAGCAGGACTAGTTGTATAAATATAGTCAGCCCGCTATTCTCACACCTCAGAGATCCCAATGAAGAAACTCTCGGGGGAGAATATAATGGCAAAAGATGATGAAATCTATATGTCCTTGACCGACCCATCCGGCCGCGCTCATGATATGGATATAAACCTTCCAAATTACATCCAGCACTGCGAAATATTCTGCAAAGAAGAGAGGACTTCCTGGTCAAAATCGTAAGTAAAACTAACTGTATACTCAAAGGCCATTTTCTATCTAACGCATGTACCTAGCATCGGAGACTACCGATTCCAGCATTGCTTGTATAATAAGTCTTTCCCACCTGTGTATAGGTGCTCCAATACAGCAGATTTGAATGGCTCTACCTACCCACACGTCAAGGTTGTCCTGTTGTAGTGCCTGGTGGCCATAGACTCCACAATCCTCCGCGGCGAGCTGTCTCCAATTGTTGAAATCATGATCAGCCAGTTTTCGCAAACGCGGTTCGTGGATCAAATGGTGCCACCGGTAAACTTCACTGCCTAGTTATTAGCATTTCACTGCTCAGCACTAATGTTACTATGCTACAGATTCTAATTATTTCACTCATGGGCTTTAAGGCCCCGAGTGATCGAAGCCTATTTCAAGGGTCAGACTCTGATACTACGGCCGAGTGAAATGTTGGACTTTACCCACGGGAATAATGAAGGTTTCAAAACATTTGTCCAGTGGTATTTGGGCCCGCCAATTGGGGATACCTCTTGAGCTACGTGATGTTGATGAACGTTTTATGCTCTGGTAGTGGTGTTTGGGTATCTGAATTTGGTTATTCAGAGATACCTAGGTAAGGAGGAAACTTGAATGGGGTTCGTCTGGTGCATATATTCTGTGCTCTTTATGAGACAGTATACTTACCTAGGCAATTTTATACTCTCAAACAACTGCTTTATGCTCTCAAACGGTTAGTTTATAGGACTATCAACAAGTGGAAACCTGACCTGCCCCCCAACCCCCAGATGACTCACTCCCGTACTGACGTAACTTAGGCCCCTGTACCTTGCGCGTCTCGAGAAAAAGAACCCTGCTTCCTTGCATGCGTGGAATATGGTTGGTGGGGCTTCCCCGGCCCATCGACCTCGAAGCCTGGTCGTCCGCTGGATTGAAGTTTGCCATTGCTCTCCCACTTTGGGGATGCATGTGCCGTAGGATACATACGCAGGAGTCTCAAAGTCCGTCGATATTATTTTGTCGATCTGATAACCAGCTATGTCAGGCCGTCTTCGCACCTATCTTGTTCATCATCATGATCTAGAACCATGTGAGGAGCTCGACAAATCGCCATTTTACGAAGAGAGTATTACCCAGGAGAAGGCGTATAAGCAGAATCGCCATGGTGTCTTACTTCTACAACATGCCCAGATAGCATAGCTCTCTTTCCATATGTACGAATGTTTGCATTCTGTCCAACTTCAACCCAAGCCGTCCCCCCTTTCTTTTGTAGAATAGGAAAAAACCGAGAGGATTACTTTAACACTATGTATGGGCATGGATGGAGTGTCGTGTCTTTTCGGTCGGATATCAGTTCTTCGCACCAAAATAGTGAAAGATGCGGCATTCCATAACGACGACTCCATGACACAATGGTTAATCAATCATGGATGGAAGAGGCCTCTGCAAGCGCCAGTCAATATTGCCTCACTGAACGTCCTCCAAGAGGAAACCATTCAAGAAAGGGTGACACCAGCCTTCAGTTAAGTCTTTTCTTTAATCTGCACGTCCCACACCATCTCTTCGTCGCCATCTGGCACACTTCTGTCTGCTTGTCATTGAAACAGTCCCATATCTTGATGAGCAAGGGAACTGTCCGATTGGTTGGCTTTGTTACTGGACCCTGGGTTGTTTTTGTAGGGTCTGTCACGATACGGATCGCGAGCAAGAGCTCATGCATGACATGCATGAAGGAGGAGAGGCAATGCTGTAAGCTCTGAAATTGCTGCTAGGGCTTCTGCTTCCTCGCGTCGCTGTCTCCTCATCTTGGAGTCGCCTTCTTTTCCGCTACCACTACCGATTTAAAATCCTCGACCGTTGCATTATTGGAGGATAGTGCTCTCGCGTGTTGCCCATACTTCTTGAGGTTGAATGTCTTGCTAGAGGGCGACGGAGAGATGGTGGTACAACTAAGCTGCAACTGTAGGTGTAGGCTAAAGATACCACTAAGATAATCTGTACACCAGTGGCAGTTCTTTCGGCTTGTCAAGCCTGATCTATATCCCCCTTCCCACTCCTTTTTTCGGACCGTACCTCGACGGATATTGCTGTTATCAACAAATAAAAACCGCCCGGAGATTTGCCTTTCAATTCTCTATCTCCTAGATCAATCATTGATTACATTCGGGGTGTCAATCGCCAATCGAACAACCTCTTTTGTAAGAACTATTTGCCAAAGCCCTGTTAAATGTTGCCGCTGCAATTCTATCGGCTGTCAAACCCAGATCGCCGAGTCGCCGAGGCACCATCGCCCATCAAAGAACAGACGGAGGGAGAACAACTAGCATACTTGATGGCCGCGCCCCGGATAATTAAGAACTCTTACATTATTTTTGCGGATAGAGGTCCTCACGAAGAGATTTCTGGCGAGAGGGACGTTTTCCACGCAGGGGAAGAGAAATATAGCCCAAAGTGCAATTCACGTGACCCTTCCCCTTGAAAAAGAAGTAAATGGCACATTTTCCAAGCTGAATAAGCGAGTATAGTTAAGCGAGCGATTGAGGCTTGTGATATCCATGGATATATACCTACATCCACTAGGTACCTGTGGACATAAATAATGAAGCTTGATTGGGCGAGGTGATTGATTGCCTTTGCGAGGTACACAGTGCAGAATATCATAGATTCGCTTTTTGGCAGGTTTTATAGCCCTGCGTACAACATAACTTGCACAGTACCTTTGGGCCTGGTTGGTATTAAGATAAATAATAATAGCGGTGATATGGAGCGCTGAAGGCCGAAGAAAGTCTGTTCACCGGTTGCTAGCTGAGAGCCAGCCAACCGGGGGCCGGAAAAAATCCATTATTGAAACTTGGAAAACCCCGTCTGGAAATATTAATAAAAGGAGCGTTTAATAATTTCTTTTTCTGGCCTGCATGCCTGACGCAACATTTTGGCCACGCTTGTGCCGTCCTTGGTCTTAGCTTCGTTGAAGCTGCCCAGGTGGCTACTGCGTATGATGATGATGATGATTGTTGGAGGAGTGGGGACCTGTAGGCTGTGCGCCCTGTAAACAAAAATATATCAAAAATCAAGGAACAACTATCCGGGCTCCAGAACTTGAAGCGAAGGTTTGAAACTAGTTAGTTTTTTCTCTTGAAGTGGGTCTTATCGAGCCCAAGAGAGGGATCCAGCCATCCTGAATCCTCCTGATTTTCCTTGCGGGCCCACCACATCCTCGCCCTTCCCGCGCGCAGAAAGTGGGCACGTACGCAGCGTATGGATCAGAGAGACTATCGTCAGTGCTCCGTACCTCTGCGACCATTGTGAGTACAAAATCAAAGACATCCCAACACAAAGCCGACCGAAACAATGACATTATTGACCATGACGGGGATTTCCAAATGAATGGTTGGTACAGTTGTTAAGTTGCACAGCTAAAGCTGTATATGGGGGAGTACACTTGGATGGTTTGCGAACTATATCCGCCAGGACTCGAAGAAACAAACGGACTATTGAAAAAGCATCCCTTTGGGCGGTACAGGAGCAGTCGTTTGTGGGAACAGTCATTGTACCTGCACCTGTGCCCGTACAATGTTGCAACGACATATGGTAATATATTGAATACTTGATTTGCCCACAATAGTCGAGTCTCTTATTAGAAGAGAGGAAAGAGGCGAACAGGATTGGATGTAGCAGCACAAACACGAGGCTCAGTCGACGATCGGGACAATCAGCGACGATGTTGTTCTCGAAACCCGTCAGGGTTTTCATTTCTTGTTGCATGTATATTGTTTTTTTTTTTTTTTGCTTCTCTTGATCAGCGAAAAAACTAGGGAAGATAGCGTGTTGACAGTGTGTCACTCTGCCTTGCTAGTTCTGAATGTCAAAGCTCCCAGAGTTGACAGGCGGCACTTCAACTGTCAAACGCGCATATTGCCTGATATTCTGGGAGAGAGAAGATACTGTAAATGCAACGAACAAGAATCGCACGGACGAAGAATCTAAGCCAGAGCCAATTTCCGCGAAATCGGCTGGGATCCAGGGGTTCCCTTGAAACAAAACGATGCCAATGCTGATGGAAGCCCTGGAACCACAGGAGTGTAATAATGCGAGAGCGTTCGATTGGGCTGTGCGGTAATCATAAAATAATTCAATAATAATAAATAATTTTTTCTTTCCTTTTTTAATCAAGACCCCGTCGAGATCTCAAATCCCACGGAACACAGGCGACGCTCCACAGCATGATTTGTTGTTGGCTCAAAAGTCCAACGATTTTTTCGTACTTCCTCGAGCCGCCCACCTTGTAATTTGGTTTGCCACCGCCCAGCCCAGGTTTAACCTTCCTTGTCCCGTCCGTTCGGCTTTAGCCAGAGGGAGAAAAAAAGAGGTCTCTGTTTCGTGTCCAAGTTCAATCGTAGCGGGAGTAGTTCCAGCCAGTCCCGGTGGCCTTGCGTATGCCTGGCTGCCCGGCAGAGTCCTGTTTGTCATCAGTTAGCAGCAAGTCGTAATAAGGAGTAGAGTAACAACTTGACAATTCAGCACCAGCATCAGGGACAAGAGTAGGAAGTAATTCTCAACCAAATCCAATCCATCTTCCCTTTCTGTTCACTTCCTGGAGGATCTCTCTGCACACTCGTTTTCCCCTCCTCCTTTTCTGATCCCGCAGACAGAGAAGAGTTATAATAATACTTACCTGGTGTACCTCTATACCTTTTCCCCCCAATCTTGAATTGACCCCAGGCCGTTCGTTTATTCTCTGGAGGTGGTCGTCAGTAGCAAATAATTATTATTAGATTGGTGCTGCTCTGCTGTCCGCTGTTCCACTTATTCTTGATTTTGTTCGTTGGCTGGCTGTCTGTCTGTCTGCCCGGCGCCGTCGTCGTGTCGTTGTCTGGGCCTCGATTGCCCAAAAAATAAAAAAAAAACCCGAACGACTTCACTGACTTTTGCCTGCTCCAACTCTCCCGCCCAACTACACCTCGCACCCTTCTCCATCCGCACCTCCATTGCAGCAAATGTTTCAATCTGTCTGTCGGATTAGAATTCCTCTTCTCTTCGCGTTTGCTTGCTTGCTTCGAACTCGAGCCCTTTTTCGCTCCCGCTGGTCTGGTCTGACGTCGTCGTCGTCGTCTTCGTCGTCGAGTCCGTGACGCCCTCTATACTCTTCCTTCTACTGTCGCTTCAGTTTGACTCCCGTTGTCCATACACACATACTCACACACATTCTCTCTATCTATCTCTTTTTCTCTCTCTCTCCTTCTCTCCCTGCCTCGTCCTTGTCGCTCGCTCGTTCGTCGATAATTGTTCATCTCGTTGCCGCCCACTGCCGCCCCTCCCGCCCTCGGTTCCAGTCGTTCGGTTTCCCTCCTCCCCTCCCATACAAGAAACCAAGCTGGATGGCTGTGTCAGCCACGTCTGCGTTCTAGGGAGAGCTTTTCCGTTTACCGCCTGCCGATTGCTGGGGGAAATTTGACTTCCTTTCGTCGTTCTTTAATTCCCATTCCCGCTTCGTTCCTGCGGCCCGCGTTCGACCTCGGGGTCTCCTTCTCCTCCTCCTCGTCGCTGCGTTGCCGGCAATGGCTCCTTCGCCGCCCAGACTGCGGATTCTGTCAGGTGCGTCTGGCTTGCATGCATGACATGGCTTGCTTTTGTTCGGGTCGCGCACAATCTCACAACTCTTCAACCACCGGATTATCTATCCTGTCCTTTGTCCCTTTTTGTGTGCCTCAAACCCCTTTCCAACCCCTTCAAAATACCATTATATGCCAAACCTATCTATGTATATCGTTGGTTGTTTGGTCATAGTCTCTCGATGCCTACATGCGCAGAGAGCTTTGATCCAGTGACTTCACTTGTCCCATTCGCATCCTCAATGTCGAAGCGCCGTGATACTAACTGCCTAGTAGTTGGAGGCAATGCGATATCTGCCTTTCTCTCCTGGCGGCTCCAAGCTACAAACGCTTGCGACGTGACCCTCGTATGGAAATCAGGCTTTGATTCTGTTTCGCAATATGGTATTACTTTCAGGTATGCAAGTCAACTAGACCCTTGACTCCGCTTCCCTCCCCACTATCACTCCTTTGAATTTCCTTCAAAGCAATCGCGCGGACCTTTTTTTTTTTTTTTT
>QGQJ01000450.1:0-10900 GCA_003206725.1 Blastomyces emzantsi | reverse complement strand
GGGGATGGGATGGGAATCACAATGTCAATTACGAGATTTCAGATTTTTCGGTAGTCAAAATGCCCTGAGAGAAGGTACCATTCTTTGACGACGCATTGCACCCTGCACCCTGGGGATACAAGCCATGCACCCGAAAGGAAAGCAGCAACCTCGGCATTCCTACAGTTATTAGCTGTCCTTGTTGCGATGGCAGTGTATGATGCATTATCAGCTTGACTTGGAGATTGGAAATCCACATAGATTGACACAAAACGAAAAATGGGAGGCAATTCCTTTGGCTTGACATGATTTTTTTGCTTGTTTCGATTACCGTGAATCCCTGTATAACTTTTATCGTTGAGAAATTGACGTTTTAACCAAAAGTTGGATGCAATACGGCAATATCAGTGAGGGGTATGTCTTGCGCATTTACATCACGCTGCATCCACAGATCTTTGGACCAGGAGACTGGGGACTGAAGCGAATGTGAGTGTAACGAGAACAGGCGCTGATCAGTTCAGCTCTCTCGAACCTCTTCACGGCTGTTAATTTCTCTACTCTGGCCGTTGCTATATACTCCCGTCTACCAATTGTTTCGAAATCTTGGAAATCGAGTTTCCTGCACACTTGTCAGATCTGCAAGTTCGTGCAACTTCCAAATTTTAAGTCTGATCCGCATGGTTCAACTGTATGCATCGAATTGCAAACTGGACTACAGGCCATAGTATCGAGGCCGAAGCGGATTGCTCACTGGCCGGTCACAGAATCTGGGGGGTATGGCCGATCTTCGGCTTGCGCTCGAACGAGAGGGCACCCAGCTTCACCTCTGTACTATAAAAAGCTGGATAATACTACAACCTTCTCAAATCAACTCGTCCAGCAGGAAGCCTTTTCTTTTGGAGTTTCAGATCAATTATTTACGCCTAATTCTGTTTCTTAACCTTCATCTACCGGTTTGAATTCGTCGACATACAATGGCACCTATTTTGGTTACGGGTGTCCACTCCGGAAATGGTTCCCGCGGTGAAATCCCTCTTCGTCTGGAAATCCATGACTTGCAGAAGGACATCCACAAATGGAGTCTCTACGTCCTAGCATTGAGGATCTTTTACGATAGACCAGCGGACCATCCTAAATCATACTTCCAGATTTCAGGTAAAACTTCATGCCCCACAAAGTCCAACAAATATCCCAGCTGACTTGCGTTTGCAGGTATTCACGGGATGCCATATCTGCCATGGAACGGTGAGGAGGTGCCAAAAAATGGACCGAAGCAAACAGGCTATTGTACCCATAGTACTGTTCTCTTCCCAAGTTGGCATCGTCCTTATGTTGTTCTTTACGAGGTAATTTTGTTTTCATCCAATTTGTATTACCATGCCGATATGACGGCTAATATTTCCCAGCAACTCATCCAAGAAATCATAGCAACAGAGATCTTGCCAAAAATTCCAGAGAATCATGAGGATTATCAGAAGTATAAGACGGCGACTGAAACGTTTAGGATCCCATACTGGGATTGGGCCGCTCCCCCGCCAGAGTCAAAACAGGAGATCATAAATAAATGGCTCCCGCCAACCTCTCAAGAAAAGCAGGTTCCAAACCTTGTCCCTGGCTTTCCCAAAGTTATAGACAATCCTCTCTACCAATATGTCATAAAGCCACAGGGAGGAAAGACAACATTCGGCGACTTTGGTGTTGGGACACTGAAAGTCGGGCCCGAAGACGATGTGGAAGTGAGTTTCTTATATCTTCCATCAAGGGAAATTTGCTAATTCCTATTAGTACGGAGATTGTGTTGGCCTCAGCAGGTCCCCGGAAAACATGTACTACCTGACGAAGCAGGAGGCGGAGAAGGAAGGTAAAGTGTGGAGTGCAGACTTCCCTGAAACGTGGCGTGAGGGAGAAATAAGGAGTTTTGAGGTTTATAACAACTTCACGGACACGATGCCCTGGTACATTCCTGGAACTAAGCCCGAGATTTCGAAAAAGGAGCATGATGCGGCTGAAAATATCTGGCGCCTATTCCAATACGCCCTAAAATATCCCGATTTCGCCACGAATGGAGAGCTTCCCAAGACCGACGATCAAGTGAAAACAGGACAGTGGTATCAAAGCTTGGAGTCCATACATAATAATGTTCATTTGTTTGTCGGCGGGGGTAACAATGGACATATGACACAAGTCCCTGTTGCTTCTTTTGATCCGTTTTTCTGGCTTCACCACGCGTAAGATTAATTGCTTACTGATAGGCTTCACGTGTTTCCACTAATAGAATACGGTATAGGAATGTCGAACGATTTTATTCGATATGGCAGTACGTCCATGAGGATGAGTGGTTCGGAGATACCACAGAAATACTGAAAGATGCACTTGGAAATATGCTAAACGCACAGGGCGAAGTCGTTTCCGCGGAAAAGGACGCAGTACGGATCACTGTTGGACCAACCACTCCACTTGCGCCTTTCCGGAGCAGCCAGGGTAAATTTTATACTTCTAACGATGTCCGTAACCATACCGTATTCAACTACACGTATCCGGAGCTGCAGGGCTGGAACTATGGCAGTAAAGAGGAACACATCGACGCGATCCGCGCTTCGCTGGACCAGAAATATGCCAGCCATAAAGCTGATACCCTCAGAAAAAAGGGAGTAGGTGAGGTGGAGGCACTTGAGGTTGTTGTCAATGTCAGCTTCTACAAGTATGTTTCCCATGTCTTGAAAATCACTTTTGTTGCCCAGTGCTAAAAGATCTAGATTTCTCTTCTCCGGCATGCCTTTCAACGTGAAGATATATCTTCAATATGGAGAAAAGAAGGACCCTGCAAAGGACTGTATTGGCAATGTGTATAACTTCAGCGCCCCTTCCAGCTCCGACGGGAAAGAAGTTTGCTCAAACTGCACGATCCTCGAATTGACCAGAGCCACGTGCAACGCACAGGTGGTTATCAGCCACATGTTGAAATTCTTCCCCCTCTATCCAGGTGATGAAAACATTGACATCGGGAATGCGAACCAGGTAGAGCAATTCCTGAAAAAGCGCCTCTATGTTCAGATAGTTTCGGTGAGTAGTTCGCTTTTGCTGTATATAAATTGATAGTGATGTATACATGGCTAAACCAAGCTACTAGGCCACCGGCCGGGAAATAGTCCCGCCCAACACGAAAGATGATAAGCCCGCCGTCACCGTGGCTGTTGCACATACTTTAGCCAAATACTCGACTGACGCTACAAAAACAGTTTTCGGCTCGTTCCAGAATTTCCTCTCTCTAGCAGGGGATGTCGCTGAGCTTTTGGTAGTCGGTACAGGGGCGCTGGTCTTGACCGGCACTGGTGCCGTTCTTGGCACAGTCAATGCCGTAGGAGATGTGATTCTAGGCGACGGTGCCACGAAGAGCCTGAAGGAGGTGTCTGGGATTACTAACAGTGGAGCACAAGATCTTGTCAACCTTGCAGGGGACCTTACGAATACTACCACAGGTGTATTGGATGGTACACTCGGCCGCCTTGGTGGTGGCGGCAGGAGAAACAACGGAAACGGACGAAGCGGTGGATTCGGACTCTTTTAACATGACAGATGCCATACCTAGCGTTCTCTAATGGCTTGATGTTTCGTGAAATCAATTTTAGCAGTCCTGCGTGAAAAAAGAAAAAGAATAAAAAAGAAAATCGGACCACCATCAGAAGAAACATCGAAGGTCAATGTGCAAATCTGCTGTCGATTTCACTTTCATTACTCTTTTTGAGTTGCTTTCGCTCTCGGGCAGTTACATCCTCTTTTCACACTCGTTTATTGTCCTAAGTCATTTATAATGTTGCGTATGACTTCTCGGGTAGCTAAGCATGGCTGAAAAGCGGGCCATGTGCGCTAGTATCTATGGTGACTACCAAGAATGATCAACTTTATGATTCCCTACTTTTTTGGCTAATATATCTTGTGATGAGTATGTGTAGAAATAGGTATGGCTTGAAAGCAGTAATAGGTCACCATGGTGGGTGATAGAGCCGCACGGGAGGATGGGGAGCGCAATTGCTAGAAACTATGCTAGTAAAACCCGAGTCTAAACTCTTTTGCGTTCCAAGGTTTCTTTCGTGGTTTATGCGTTGTATCGAGAAGATCACGCAAAGTAGCTCATTCTTCAAACGAAGAAGTGTGCATTTATTAATCTCCTTGTCTACTTATATGCGTCGGAAAACAAAATAATAGTGATATAAATATCTTTACCTAAGCTCATTTATTCATATGCTACTCGCCCATATATATTTGAACAGGGCTTGGGATGTCTATTGAATGCGAGAGGCATAGGATGGAGAGTAAAGGTAATCGTAGTCATCTTTGATTTAGAAGTCTAAAAAAAATAAAAAAAAATAAATACACTGTACAACCAATTGATTGTATCTATACATATAGTAAAACCAAACGTAAAATAATCAAAAAGGATCAGAAGTGTCCTTATACCTCACCATCATATTAAATGCCCACAACCAGAAAGTTCTGATGCAACGACTTATATTATATGACTTAGTCCCTTTTATCGTTCTGTTTGACACAGCGTCGTCGGGAGATCATGCTAATTTTCTACTTCACTGACTAGCCATGAGTAGCATTAGCAAAGCGACTTTTCCTTCGTATCCGCTTGCCGTAACGGAAAAATATGTATCTATTATCAGAGGGTAAGATGGGTTAGCTGGAAACCATTCTCTCATATTTAATGGCAACTTATTTCTGGCGTAAGGCAATTCCACAGAAGTAGAACGGAACAATTGTATGCGGGGAATAGGAGATAAACCGATGATAGTTTCCTTTGTCCTTCCTTTCTTTTCAAGCCTCACGCCATACACAAACTGTAGAGAACACGAACTGCCAATGATGGAATAGATCCAATCATCAACAGTTACGAGTGGCATTGTGCATAGCCATGGTGAGATATTTGCAAAAACAACCATAAGGAATAGATCGAGGGATAGGAAATGATCATGAAAGAGGAAAAAAAGGATAGTCGTAACAATGTACTATTTCACTCACGGGAAAGGGGCCATTGCGACTGTCAGAAATGCTAGGAGTGAGGATGCCCAGTTGAATCCTAGTCGATTGTACACTGCATAGCACATTAGTTATAGAACTCGAAAAATGAACGCTCTTGAGTGGTTAAGAGACGCAAAAAACGGCGAAAAGGGTGTCGGGTACAAGGAAAAAAGGCGTACTCTGGATTCCAAACAACGGGAAAGCAGCACCAAAACTTGACCGGAGGAAGCTATTCGCTGCGAGAGCACTAGCAGCGTATAAAGGATAGGCATCAACTAGAAAGGTGAAAATGCCAGAGTAGACAAGTATAGTTCTGTGGCTCATGGGTTCGGGAAGCGTAGCCCGTAATAGTTAGCTATGATCCAGTACCAGTACATATGTGCCACGATTGCATTTCTCCGACTGCCGGCAGGAAGTCGGAAGTTTTGTGAAAACCAAATATAGGGTGTGGAAAGGAGCTCACCCCAGGCCGAATACGGCGCTGCCAATTATTGGTGCGATCCAGTGAACGTCTCGGTATATCGTCCAGGCAAAGATGAAAATTCCAATGGACACCATCGGAGCACCAGCAATTGCTAACAAAGTTCCATTAATGTCTCATATGATAACAGTCACCAGGATGGAAAGGTGGACCTTACCTGGGGGCAGCCTCCACTCGGGCTCATATTCACCCAATTTGCCAACCTTCGTCTCACGCTTCTGAACTAGTCGAGTGTAATTTCTTCTCCAGAATGGGTCGCTCATGATGGCGAAAACCATTCCAACGAAAAGACCGATAAAGCTTAAGCCGATTTGGGAAAGGGTAAAACCATAAAGCGTCGAAAACACCAGATGAAAAGCCCCGAAGAAAAGATAAAGAATGCCTAATAGGATTGCCGAAAAAATGCAAAGATTCAAGCACATGGGCTCCATGGTTAACAGCAACATCGGTCTATATATAGATCGAAGGACAGTCTGGCCCACGGACCGGTCTGATATTTCAATCGGAGCTCTCCAGCGTTCTTCACCTGTTTCCCGCCTGAGCTTGATAGCTTTGCGCCGGAATAGCCTTTTCGAAATTAGTAATTGTGCAGAAATCGCGCAAAATATCTTGGTATTTTATAACGTACACTGGGTGGTAGGTCTCAGGGACGAGCAGAGCAATGGCGATTAAAATAGATGCTGCCCATATCAACAGCATGTAAAATGCCCACCGCCTGTAAAAAAGGTCAGATTCAAATTATGTCAGAACGGAATATGGCACATTACATACCACGAAGTATATTGACATATAAAACCGCCCAATCTAAAAAGTTCATTAACACTGCACTCATTAAGACATTTCACAGGAGGGATTTCCTACAGAGGGCCGAGTTCTGGTCCAAGGAATGGGCTTGCAGTGTAGATCATCATCGGCGCTGCAAGCTCATTCCGAGCAAACATATCTCCAACGGTACCACCTGCGACGCTCAGGAAAGCACTGCCTGAAACTCCAGTGAAGAACCTTGCCACAAGCATGGTCTCAATATTCTGGGCTACAGCGCACGGTACAAGCCATATTAAAAAGAATGTAAACGAAGTTACGTATATTATCCTTCTGCCATAAAACTAGAACGTATTACATTATGCTCAGCGTTCTTTCTTGTGTGTACCAGCATGTACAGCACGTATACTGGCAGAAGTACTAACCTCTGATAATGGCGCCAAAACCAGTGGGCCAACTCCCAATCCGAAGATGAAAAGGGACAATCCCAGTGTCGCAACGATCCGTGAGCAATGGAATTCCTCCATTATCTGCGCATACGTCATGGTGTAGAGTGACGAGGCGCATGTACTAACCAGCAAAAGCTCTAAGATTAGCCTTTCAAGATTCGGGGAAGCAACATCCGCGCGAGACCTGGAAAATGTTCACTTATACATACACACAGACAGACCCAACGGCCAAAACTAGGACAATGACCCATTTCCTCCCTAAGCTCATGTTCCGCGGGTTTCTAGGGTCATCGTGTCCATCCCACTTCACAATATACTCCATTCCTGGAGCAGCCGACACTTCCTCCGCTTTCTCATCCTCTTCGGGTTCATGAAGCCGATCATTGTCAACGGCAGGATGGGTATATCCGTCGGAAAGGGAATACACTCGACTTAGTGAGCGGGAGCTCCGCGAAGTCGCTTGGCTTATTGATCTAGAGTCATTACTCAATTTAGGCCTGCGAATTGGTTCAAAATGTGACTCGCTCCGGCCCCGGCTCCGATCCCGATTCTCATCTTGATCGCTTGGCTGGCTGCTCTCCTCCGTCCTACTCGATGGTTCTCCATAGGTCTCTTGCATCTCGTCAAGTTAGCGCTCAATTGCCCTACGAGCAAGAGATTCTGGGGGGAATTGAGTGTCGCCGGAATTAGCACAGCTTCAAGTCACGTCTCATCAGGAGTAAGAATGATGACATTGAACTTTACCAAAGAAAAAAGCCGGCATCCGCCGAAATATTCGTGCCCCGAAGAGCAGATCCCCTCGTAAAATTTTGCCAATAACAAATGGTGGAGGCAGCTGGTGCTTGTTCTTCTAGGGTGGGCCGCTAGGTGGGCCGCTGGGCGGGGATACCAAGATTCCGACCATGGACTCCAGGCTAATCCGCTGCTCAGTAAGCAGCCAAACGGATGGATTCAATGGATCTGATTAGCTATCCCTGAGTCGTGGCAAAGGGGGGAATTGGTGAGCAAGAATTTTTGAGGGGACCATCAGGTGAATGAGAAGGGACGTTTATAAAAACGAATGCGGGTGTAAATCGCGGCATTCATACAATTATAACATATTTGAGAGTCATCCCTCGGGGCAACGAGGCCGTCTAATAATTGTGTGGGAAGTTATCGCAAAGCTCAATTTTTGCCGCCATGACTTACCGAGGAGACGAGACCAAACTGCGGCCAAAATGACCTCATCGGCTAAGACTTGATCCCTGCTAGGGCTCGTGCCGGGCAGTATCGTTGATCCATCGCGGTTTTGTCACACTTCTCTGTTTACGCCCCAGCACAAGGGGATTTCAAATAATTATCCATTCTCAGAACAATTATTTCAGGTATCCAAATATTGTTGAACCGCCTGATTGGTGATTACCCACTTCGGCCCGATCCTCGACTCGGTTCGGCCATTGATGTGCATTGACCCGATGTCTCTGGCGGTCATGTTGCTCTTTAGGGCTAGTTAGCCACGTGGGATTAGTCATCAAGCAACCTTATATCGACGGGCAGAGTCAAAAGTTATCAAAAGCACCAGGATCCTTGGACCTCGATGTTGTACTATGCTTCAAATACTAGCAGGCAGAAATGCAGTCAAAAACGAATTATTTTACTCCCTTTGCACAAGAAACGCTAACCACTTGTGCCTATTCGTCCTCTCTAGCATGATCTGATCAGCTTCCAGACAATTCCAGGGGTACACGACTCCATACGCGTCTGCTTCCCCTGTTTTTGTTCTCAATCTTTCGAGCCGTGTAGTTCACATCCGGGCCAGCCATTGATACCCTGTGTGTATGATGAAGCAGTAGTTGGGGAAATGGCAAGTCTGATAACACTTTTCTCCTGTCCTCCAGCCGCATTCTCCAGCTAACCAACCCGTTCGCTCTCTGGGGCTATAGAGTTACGCCCTAAGATTTGTTCTACGCCTTGGTTAGTGTCCCCTTAGACATAGATTTCATACAGGAGAATAAGCAAGAAAGATACTATGGTTACACTGCACCGACAGTTACAGAATTAGTGGCCTATTCAATATCAATCCAAGTCATTTTGTGACCAACACAGGACGATGGCACTTTGATAGATTTACTCCCTTCTTTTCTAGGAGTTTTATCGGTTGTTTTCCTGAAGGCAATTAACAAATGGGTTTAATTCATGTCCTTGAGGTGCTTTATTTGATCATATACCCGGCATGTTGTTCACTCGCATTTCATTATGGGCCGGCCCCAAATTATGGACTAGGATGGCATAGTCACACAGCTTCAATTGGGGACGTAACTGCTTCCTCCATGTGGCATCGCATGCTTTACTGTTCAAGCGCCGAAGTGGTGGACTGTTTCACGAAATGAGCCTTCAGAGATTCTGAAGCCTCAGAGGTCACTTCCATAAAACCGAGATTGAAAAATTTTGAAATCCCACGTTTGACAACTTCTGATTAATGGTATAAAAGACCAGACAAAAGCTACCCCCCTTCCCAGCATTTATGAACACTGTTGCAGTTACAATGTTCCGTGATAGCTCGGTTAGACATCGGAAAAGCGATAGATGGGAATGAAACATCATTCGCGGTAAGCAACGCCTTTTTTCCCAGCATAGATACCAACATCGTTGCTCGGACAAATCGCCTGAATCTCATTTGTGACCAAAAACTGCAGTTATCGAGCGTTGCATACGCATTAAACGTACCAACGCGCGCTTCGCAGGGATGATAAGGAGTAAGAATAAAAAGTCTCAACGTAGAGCCCAGAAAATAAACATCGTTCCTACTTTCCCAAAAACTCTTTCAACATGTTCCCCGCGCCTGGTTTTCTGTACACAAAACTACGATCTTCCGGCTGCGATCCCTCTCGTTTCGCTTCCTCTCGCTGCTCGGCGGCATGCTTCTGGTCTGCCAACCCGGAAAACTTGTGTTGGTGTTTTGTATCATGATATACGTGCGGTTGCGGTCCTGAGCCATGAGCTGCTGGGTCGGTTGAGCTATCGGCGGAACTTCCGTCGCTGCCTTCTGAGCTCCTTCGAGAAGTGGCCATACTTTTTGTCGTACCACTCGACCCTCTTCCTTTGTGCCAGATGATGGAAATTAATTGGCCTTTTGTACCGTTTTGAATGCGTTCTTAGGCAGTATCTAGAGTGGCATGGAGCGAACCCACTTACTGTCAGCTGATGTAAACGGCTGGTATATGCCCAAATATTTTATATAGTAAGGGATAATAATATCCGAAACATACATAATTCCTGCGGAATTGGAGGCGCACCACACAGAAAGTCATCACGTTGGATGTCGAAGAATGTTACAAATAAACTTACCCCACAAAATGTTCGCGCGCGTATATTTATCCACCCGCCCTCGTCGATGATATCATCTCTAACCCCGCGGATTGCCACTGATAAGCCGAACTCAAACATCTACCTGACCTGATCAAGAAAAGTTAAATTAAAATCAAAGTAAATGCAAAATAAAAGTTAATTGTTTATATCCAACTTATTTTTACATAAAACGCCCAACCCCCAGTAACCACACCTGCAGAGCTAGAAGGCGGTTTCCCGTGCGCTACTTGCATAACCCTCTTTTTCCAAGTGCTCGTGAAATTGTGTTTTCATTCCGTTTGTCGTTTTAAGTTGGGTCCAGGAGTTTTCGTGTCCCAGGCAAGATTGCTTTCATAATCTCAATTCATTGCTATAAACTACATACCCTCACTTGATGAAGGGAATAAATCAAGGAATATATACACATATTTAGCAGAACCATATGAGCCTAGCTTTAAAGTTCACTGGAATGGTTACCCATCCACTCTGAAATCTGACATGAGAAATTTACTCCGTTGTCTTCCAACCCTTCGACACTCAACTTCTAAGGGAAAGCTATCAGGTTTGAATGCATGAAAGGAAGGCGAAAATTCATGAGCTGTAAAGGTATACTTGTAATTGATATTTGTTCGACTACGGTGACTACACTAATGATCAAAATCTAAACTAACTACCAGGCCCCGCTGCAATGTTTGTCTATTACGACAAGAATTCGCAACGCCCTTGTTTCTCCCAGACGAAGCCCGCTTGTTTCAGAAGAAAGGCGAAAAAAGCAATCCAAGCACAACTATATATATCAAGAAAACCCAATTATCAACGCCATTTCATTGCGCCCTTTTCCTGTGACAACAATTGGTAACGAGCCACAGTGTAATCG
>QGQJ01000448.1:0-19345 GCA_003206725.1 Blastomyces emzantsi | reverse complement strand
GTGGAGGGTGGAGATAAATGTTTTTAAAACAGCTACGGGACCCGAAGTTTCATTCGACAGAAATTTAAGACGAAAGAAGTAAAAGGAGAAAACCGGGAATGTGTGATAATAAATATAGCTGATGAAGGAGAAGGGAAAGAAAATAATAAATAATAAAGAAAGAAAGAAAATGTAGAAAAAAACTGGCCCGCCTTCGGGATTTTTCTTTTTTAAAATGGTTTTTTATCTTATCTAGGTTCCCATATGTGTTGAATACATATTTCCAGGCAAATACAGTAGATTAAGTAATATTTTACCTGATCGTTGTAATTTGCCATACAGCTTCGTTGCGGTCATCAGTCTTTTTTTTTTTTTTGTTGAGTATCCCATTTCCATTCATCCCGGTTTTCGCCTTGCTTTTCTGGGTATTGTTGAAAATCAAAGAGTAAAAAAAGAAAAAAGGACAATAAAGTGAGAAAATATAAAAGAAACAAGGTTCGCCAGTGTTATCATGTTGTGTTTGGATGCTTGGTTTTTATCTCTATATGGTGTTGAAAGTCATGTTGAAAAATAGTGGTCATGTACTGCGTTCGTATATGCATGAGAATGGCGGAGGAGGTTGAAGTACGTGCGAGGAGCAGGAGAAGTGCGAAGGGTGCGCGCTTATGTTGAATTATTCTTAAGGAAAGAGAGATTGGAGGAGCGATTTGTTGGCCGAGAATTATATGGAAAGGTGCTTAGGTATAGAGGGTTATTGGAAAATCGTGAGATCATGTAATGCGCTTGTTGAATCGCGAGTCCATGATGGGGTGCTACCGATATCGCTCGGCATAAAGCGATGAATAGGTAGGAAATAACGGAAGATTAGTTGGAGTTACGCTCTTGCATCGACTTAGTTGCCTCCGTAAAACTGCCGTTGACCTCTGTCTGAGGCTGGCCATTTTGTTGGGCATTGTCAGCAGGCTCAGCCGCTGGGGCGATGGGTTTTATTTCTGTATCCAAGTTTTCGACTTTGAGGTCCTTGAACAGCTTGAAGATGTCATGCGTTTTGTGGAAATCGTTGTTCACTTGTCAAGCAACAGGTATTAGTAAAATTATCTCCCGAACTTTCAAAAATGAATATTTTGTTAAAATTGCCTTACCAATATTGACCAAATACCAGCTGTCCATCACTTGTTCAATGAGGCGTCTACTAGGGCTTGATGGGGCATGGCACTTGGCCCAGTCGTCTCCGAGTCGATAAGCTTCATCTTTCCAGGCCAAGAAGCTGATTGTTTCAACAATGGTTGGTTGGATAATCTCTTTGGATGCGAATATTCCCCATGTAACCGCATTAGGACTGTCGGTCGTGTTGGTCTTCAATTCGCCCTCTTTATTGACACAATAATAGGTTAAGTCGGAATTTTGTTCAATGCGGCTGATAACAGCATCGATCATTGTGGGAGAAATAAGGAGTTCTAGGTATGCCTTCTGATAGACATATCCGTTTTTTGGACCCCATCCGTAGATTGGGTGAGAAGAGGGCATGCCGTCTATTGCAGGTTGGGAGTTGATAGTCAGGAAACCCTTTCGATTCAGGTTGAGCAAATCTGATTTGATGATTTCTGTTTCCTCTGTAACAGCGCCCTCGCTCCACGGAAGTCTATCAAGGCTGCCATCCAAGAAACGTACGAAAATCTCAGATAGCTCCTTGAGTGACTTTGGCTCTCCCCAAAGTTTGATATTTTGCTCATTGGTTCCTTTCAAGCCAATGCCATACGTATCGAGCTCTCCAAATGCAGGAGACCGAGAGTCAGTCCAGCGGCCGTTTGGATATTCATCCCACGTCTGCGTCCGAGCCACGTATGATTGATGTCGGTGCCTCCAAAAGATTGGTCGCACATCTTCTTCCCTTCGACCAAGTCCAAGTGACTGTCGCCACGGAAGTGGCTTCTGCAGGGGAGTTTTATGGGAGGGTATCAATCCTAGTTCGTCCAGGACCATTTTGGTTGCTTGTTGCAAATTCATCGTGTAGCTATGGGTTTGAGGTTAGTATCTGAGCGCCAATATCATTAAGATTTGGAAAACAGCAAAACTTACAAATGCAGGTGGCAGATTCCAGCCGCAAGCATTTTCTTGCACATATCAGCCACGAGAGATTTGCCCAAATTCCTCACGGCTGCATCGTCATTTTTCACAGGTTCCAATGCCTCCAACCAGTCAGGAGGGATTCGAATTTTAGTCCAGTTAGATCTTCTAATAAACGCCGCGTACGTGTGGATAGGCATTATACCGGGTATAATCGGTACCGAGATCCCATTCTCGCGACATTTTTCGACCCAAGTCAAGAAGTTATCGACATCGTAAAACATTTGCGTAATAATAAATGTCCCTCCCGCATCAACCTTTTCTTTTAGATGTTCCATCAGGAGTTCAGGGTCATCCTGATCATCGCAGCCTTCGGGATACCCAGCAACTCCAATATCAAAATGGTTCCCATATTTATCACGAATATATTTGACCAAATCTTTAGCGTAACGAAACCCACCCTCCGTAGCTTCCCATTTCTCTTTCTCTCGGGGAGGGTCACCACGCAAAGCCAAAATGTTCGTGCACCCCGCCTTGAACGCACTCTGAAGAGCAGCGTCTACTTTCTCGCGGGGCATGTCGGTGCAAGTGAGATGCATACAAGTTTCCAGGCCATAAACGGATTGCGCCACATTCACCATCTCACAGGTCAACTCCGACAGCCGCCCTCCCGCACCCCATGTGATATCAATAAAGGATGGTCCATATCCATGCATACGGTCCATCCGATCGTAAAGATTCTGAACACCTTGCGCCGTTTTCGGAGGGAAAAATTCGAAGGAAATGCCGGGCCGCCCTGTGGCCTCCGCATGGGCCAGCTTGTCCTTAATATGCATATTGATGCGGTCCTAGAGCTGCGAAACTGGCGGGTAAGCATTGGATGCGGAAATGGTCCGAACCGCTCGTTGTGGAAACAGGGAGGACATTTAAACCGAAGCAGAAGTAGGAGACTCCTCTCTTTCCTCAACCATAAAGGAGTATGACTGTGAATAGGAGATCCACTAACCTGTGAAACCCTGACAAAATAAAATTAAACACAATATCTTCAAACAAAATTTCTGCAAGATTATAAACCCGCCGCCAAAAGAAACACACAAACCCACTGTCCAAAACTATCTTATTTTTCCACCTCTCTCCTTTATCTTATATTATTCCAACCCAAACACTTCAACCAAGGTATCGTTTCCGAGCCCACCTGTCCGCTAGCTCCCGCAACATGTACGGCCGAGTAGAACGAGAATTTTCTGTTACGTTGGCGGGACAGCGTTCGTTAACAAGATATCCCACAATGAAGGATCAAATAGAACAATGGGCTGGGCAGAGAAGAAATTGAAGGGGACAGAAGGAAGAAATGCAATGTTGATGTGGCTTGCACACCGATACCAAATAAATGGTTTCCATAGCGTGCAATTGCTACCAAGGCGGGATGGGAATGATGGAAAAAAAGGTATTTAACTGCGGGGGTTGGCTGGAGCTGTGGATTCTCACCTGTTATATTTCCCTCCTTGGTTGTGATTGAGGCGATATAGCGCGACACCTCGAAGAAGAGCTTGTTTAAGGCCTACAAAGGATTGTGCAACAGGAGGCGGGGAGCAGAAAGAAACGACGATGTTTGGCGGGATGAGATGGCAAGGCGTGGGATGTGGAAGTAGCCGAAACTAGGAGGTCGGATTAGGGTTGCGGCCTAGTCCGCTTCGGGCTGGCGCAGTGGGGGGCCTTCTTATGTAAGCTGGGCCGCTTGCGGAAGCCAAAAAAAACACATGAAGATGCAGATCCTCCATGATATGAAAAACAGATGAATTTATTTATTTTGGATGTTGGGCTGTTGAATCAAATCTTGCTTTCGTTTGCCTTTTATTAATAATTGTTTTGTTTGCATGTGTGTATGTTTCAAATGCTCCAAGAATGTGTTTTGTTTGCTGGTTTCAACTTGATTCCCAAGCTCCCTATTTAGAAATCAATTCCCAGGTATGGATGGACCGAATTACCTTCAGTCACCCCCTTAGATCACCGTCGCCAGGAAAGAGGAAATGTCAACTAATTGAGGGCTGTCATCATTTGCTTCTGGGCCTGGCCATCTCTGGCCATCTGAGAAGCAAGTTAACCTTGGAAATTACTTAAAACACATGTGAAGTTTACTCTTGAGGACATTGACATCATCAAATGTCTCTGTGTGCATGAGTCAATTATATGCTTTCAAAATCTTATCTTCACTCATCTTCTTCTCATATATGTAAAGCAGACCCTTTTCTCAGAGTAATAAGACATAGTGCATCTCTGCTCACTTCTTTCAAGTTTCTCAAAAGACTCCATTGAAAATCTGTGCTAAATAACTCATTATTTTTTGTCTGTTCACTTTTTTTCAGATATACTGTACTTTCAATAGAAGGTTTACTGTCTATGATTTGTGGAGAATTCATTTTAGTGATGGACAAAGAGGTCTATAGGTGGGTGGGCACATAGGGAGTAATAGACTGATTTCAAGCACAAACTACAACTAAAATCATAAGTGAATAGTTCTGAGAGATTATGTCAAAAGTATATTAGCTAACCACTATCCCCTTTCCTTTTAGAATCGGCATGTGAAAGTCTTGCATTAAAAAATCCAATTACTTATATATTGCATCTATTGCTCCCTCCTGCTTATGTATGCGGAGAACTAGATTTATTTGTCTGTCATTTACCCCTGTCCGCCCAAGCTACATAAATAATCTATGAAACCTTTCAACGGCTTAGAATTTATGTTCCACGAAAGCATTAAAAAAGGAAGAAAAATCAGGAGTAAGCAATAGAGACGGCAACAGATCACTTTGTCTAGAAAATGGGGTGACATGAAGCAGAAGAAGCGTGGGAATGAATGACAAGCCAAACTGAAAATTAACAGCCTAAGAGGCCAGGCAGCACCTTTGGAAAATATTATAGTACACAGTGGATCCTGTTGAAACGGTGATAGAGAAATCTCAGGGAGTTTAAAAATCAATTCTCAAGATCATGGACTATCCGCCGCAACTCTTATCGAAAACATGTCAAAACATCCAACGTAGTCTTGGCCCAGCGTGCTTCTAATATTCCGTAAGCTCTATCACTTAACAGCAGTCGTCAGGGTACTGGGTATCATATTCATCGAGGGTAGTGCTCGCTAGGAGGCGCAGATCAAGGTGATCGGTTTCGTAATCTAAGAATCAAAGCAAGTGACGAATAGGTTGTCAGTATATCATTAATAATCTTTGAAGTTTGTAATAGCAAAGATGGCCAAAAATACAATCCCGTGACGTTGTGCAAGCGTCATATGTAGTTGGGTAGGAATGGACTTACCGGGTATATCCTTTTCACGTTCTGATTCTAGCGCCAGGGCATTGGATTCAACTTCAATGAAGCGTTTTCTCAAATCATCGAGTTTTTTCAGAACGATTCCGATAATTTGGACGCCGTAGTAAACTGGTTGGTTCCACATCCGAAGCAGACGTTGCACAACCGCGAAATTGTCCTGACAGTGCATCGAATTAAACCAGGCCTGATGTTGTAGGAGATTGACGGAAATGTTCATTTTGTCGCCGTTGCGACGAGAGGCATATTCGCGATACCAGCCCACAAACATGCGGCTATCATATGTGATGATAGCCCCGGACAGACGAGCACCCTCTTTCGCAAACGACAGACGGTCTACCCTCGCGATCAGTATATGAGTAAAGAAGCTAAAACTAAATCCATGAAACTGGGAAATGGCTATTTTCAAACAAAACCTTGATTACAAACCTTGTGGACAACCATAAGCCAGAAGACGGATCGGAATGGCATAGTCCTCAAGCCTTCCTTGGGATACGAGACTTAGCTTTCGATGATAAGAAATCCTGTCCCAGTTTCGTTTATCCTTCTCAGTCCATTCATAGGCGGTGAAGTAGACTTCAGGAACGCAGAATGGCATGAACGGTACAGAAGCAAGAATATACGTGCATATACCCATGCCAAGTACGCGTCCAGCTTCGTTTAGGGCCAGGGCAACCATAGCTGGCGCGGGGAGATAAGTCTCTCCATCTTCAGAGTGATTCTGCGACAGGAAAACAGGTCCATTCTCATCAACACCCTGGTTGAGAGCAGTTCCCTCAGGTAGATCTGTCAGTTGGACAGCTTCAACTTGACCAGGTATCACCATTATGGACTTGTTTGTGATATATGATGTCAGCATATGCAAATATTGTGAAAGAGCTGCTTTTTCTTTGGATAGTTTAGGAATGAATTTCTAGCACAGGAACAAAGCAGGTGATAACTGAAGAAGAAGCAAACAAGAGAAGAGATGAACAGCAGTCACTGTGTTCATGCTGAGAGTCAAGAAGACTTGAAATCAGTTGCCACTGTAACAACACAACAGTGAATATCAGCATGTGGGTTTGTCAGAAAGTCACCCCAATCAGACCCTGTGGACTCACATTTAAGACACTACAGCATATAAAGGGTAATGCTATGGCTTGTCTGCTTGTCCGTGGCGGTATTAAGCTTGAAATGAGCTTTTCTTCCTCTGCTACAGGCAGCCCCTTGGTGGTAATTGTGCTTTACATTAAACCCGGGCTGCTAATGCCCCTTGTACATGTGCATAACGGTTGTTCCGAGGGGCATCGTCGCTTTTAAAAAAGTACACATATAGAATAGCATAGCGGAAATTAAGGAATTTTCCAGTAGCCATAATAAAAAGAGTAAGAAATGCCAGGCTTTGGTAGGGAGCCACCTAGGCATCAATCTTCTTGGGAGTATCTTGACAATGCCCGTAGGAGATACATCCCTCTGAGCATGAACCTCAAAGGCTAATAACCGGTAGGTTACGGTCTCAAATAGCAGAGAGGCATGCCCTAATGAGAAAACTAGGGTATACGGCTCTGCAACGACCAGTGGGCGCGAATACCTCTTTTCAGAGGACGATGCCCATATCTTCAGAGAGAAGAGGGGGGAAAAAAAGGAGAAAAAAAGAGATCAGAGGAGCATATCGCTCCGCTTACATAGGTATTGATAAGAAATCCACGTAAATAAGCTGAGATGAGATTGGCGGATAAAAGATGATCACCAGGCCTTACACGCTGCGATTTTCCGAACAGTCATTGAAGTTCTTGCCTTTTGTCTCTAGAGTTCATAAAAAGAAGCTAAGAGACACGCTGAGCAATGGTTCTGTTGTGTTAAAATATCCGCACACGATCCGCAAGGGTAGATAAACAAGTGCGTGATTTACATCAGCATCGACGTGCCTGTCATGGGCACAATCAAGAACACGCACATCGAACAAGAGCTTTGAAAGAAATGGAGAGCATCAGAATTAAATAACAATTCGGCTGAGGCTCTGAAATCGAAGCCAATGAGTTCCAGTTCAATAAATCTCCTACCAATGCGTTATCCACACCTTCGAACCTATTTCTATCTGGTATATATTGCATGGGGTTTATTTATACCTTCCATGAAATATCCAAAATACCGTTGCCGTAAAGGGTGGAGACCAGTAGATGACCTCGTTTGGAGTCCATGGCCCCTGTGGTGCTGCTTGGAAAATGCTCTCCATTGCCTATCCAATGTAAAAGAAAATCAGTGCTGAAGAAAACGTGATAATCAAAATCTCAACGGGAAACTCACTTTGATACAAAGTACGTGCGTAAAACTTTGGCTGTGGCGGCGCAGCTGGACAAGGCGCTGGGTCAACTCCCGTACCCCGTCGTATCTCAGCAACCCATGATGGCGCATCAACCTTTCCAGGATTATCGATCATTAGCTTCAGCCTGATTAAGGATGGATGACCGCCGACTGTCACCCCACGAAGAAATCTCCCCTCCGTGTCGAACACGGTGGGGTCAGAAATGTCGAGGGAGTGGTCGAAATTGACATTATCAGGATGGAAACTGAGGGGAATAGTTTCACGGCTGCTAGAGAGTAAATTGGACTGCGGGTCTCGTTGATAAACGTAGAGTGCATCGCTCCCCGAAGAAGCCACGAGGAGCTCTTTGCCAGTTGGAGTTACCGTGATCCCGTTCGCAAATGCGATGTTGCTAGCTACGATCGCGCACTTGAGGTCTTCAGGGGAGGTAAAGTCCACAAAGGTGACCCAGCCCCATGGCATTGAGAGGTATGTTTCGATTTTATTCCAGAAAGGTTTGGTCCTCGCCATATAGTGATGGTCGTTCGTGACGTAGAATTGTGTGTAGGAGACAGGTGCGATAGAGTTTGGTGAAAGGATGGCCTGGTCGTTATCAGATATTGTTGTAACATATTTCGCTTGAGATAAGTCATAGTCGACGTCGAATACCGCCACGGTACTCCCAGTTCGCTGATGATTGACAACAAACAGCCTTGTCTTGGATTTTGGGGAGCTGCGGAAGAAGTTTATCCCAACAGGGTGGAAATCGGCAGTGTGAGGAAAGCCTGTAAGTTTTAATTCCTTGATGGTGCCTGTTGCGGCATAGTCGTAGACATAGAGGCTCCCTCTAGGGTCCGGGTTCCTGAAGATTCCCTGCGCGAGTATTTTAGATATCGAGCTTTGAAATAGCACGGTAAATGCCACTCATTTTCATCTCCGGGTAACATTCACCATGACAGTATTCCAATCCGACCTGGAAGGGTCAAAGCTAATTATCGCGATACCGTGATCATTGTCGATGACGATATCCTCCGAGTATTTGATGGTATCCGCGAAGCGCACGTCAGCGGACCCGCCGTCAAACGGATGCCATGCTCGCGGCAGATTATGGACAGTATCTATCTTAGTTACAAGGGGTTTGTAGAATACCGTGGAGAGCGTCCCTATAAGAATTGCCAAGGCTGTGGCAGTCTGATATAACTCCAGTTAGTTATAGGTGGGTTTAACTGTCGCAGCGACATTGGGAGTACGTTCCTTGCCAATTGTGGAGCATGCCATGACGCTTGTTCAGAGCTGCGTAACGATTGGGTGCTTAAGAGAGGTTCACCGGAGCAAAAGAGCTCGATCACCGCCAGGCTATCTGGTAGTTAAGGGGCTGAACCATTCCATAACGTCAACCCCTTTCACAATCTGGCATACTGTGTTCTTTCGATTCATGACGCGATTACTTTTACTGTTTGGCAATATTTATCCTTTTCTCCGATCAGGCTTTGACAAACCGGCACAGAGCAGGAGTGGGATTATATAAACAATGAACCGCTAGTTAACTAAGTTAAGTTAACTAGTTAGCAGAACCAAGCAATCATAGGGAAACATTCGAGTAGACCGATTCTTCTTCTTGCAAGGATAATTAAACATCAGAATCATATCAGAATCATTAAAGCAAATAGGCCAACGCGTAGATAGTGAAGGACAAAATAAATAAAATCTGCTAAGACAAATATCAAACCCGTTCCGTACGCCTTGGAAATACAATTGCGCCAAACATTAATGGCCCAATAGAAGAAAGAAAACAGTATAAGTTACAGGTCACTGGCAAATTTACCCCCAAACCAGTGGATCAGATGCATAAACATATATCGGATAAGAAAACATAGTAGACGACTTTTCACGGGAACCATGACGAGAAAACGATTAGTTATTAATTAAGGTTTGCTGAGCTGTTCTTTTCGGAAGAACAAGTAAAATCCACCACTAGAGAAATAATGTTAAAACACACTTGCGCAACGGGGCCTTGCTTGGGGCCGGAAAATAAGGAAGGGATTTAGGGCTTACCATATGGCTAATTGACAAAATAGACAAATCCAAAACCAAGCGTTCGCTATAGCGTTGACTCCCCCAGATATGTCAGGATGAATATCACCGGGGCCAATTTTGTTGGGCGCAAAGGCGCGAGCACAAATAGTTGCGATGGAACCTAGTACTTGTGCTGCAAGGAGGGTGAAGCAGATATGAAATCGGGTCAACGTTTGCAAAAGGATCATGCCGAATCCGACACCTTGCATCGCGTCAAGAACTCCCAGCCAAAGCCATAGGCTTCTTGATATCAACGCTCCTGACACATAGCCGCCTGCCCAGGGGACATGTTGGCCGATTCCGCTGGTGCCCCACCAGATCTGTGCCCATCGAGGAGCGCCTAAAATAAACTGTAAGTAATGGGTCTAACATGGATCGTTGTAAGTGTATAATAGTTATTAACCTACCAAGTCCAATTGCAAAGAGTGGTAATATCCAACTGTGATCCTTAGATAGGTAGCCCAGGATCGCTGCAGAGACAGTTAGTTATGCTTGACCAGAAGGTAGAAATAAAACCTTACCAAGCAGTCCAGCCCACACCACGATGAAAAAGAGCAAGATAAGTAGTACAATTTGCCATGACTTAGCATGACCGGAACTCCATAGGACTAAGACATATATGGATTAGCAATGGATCACCAACCATGTAGAGTGAAATATGACTTACAGGACCAGTTTCGACCGTAAGGTGCGCTGAGGAAAAAATTCTGAACGATGACAGTAACGAAAAACCATATCACGATCTTTCGACGGAAGAGGGATTTGTAAAAGGAGGGGACTTTTCCGGGGGTTTGGCGATAGTAATTGGGAAGGCCAAAAAACAGTAATAGCCCGATTGACCAAAGGAAAAGCCCAATGGGGATTGCAATTGCGCTGCATCTTAGTTAGCAGTGATACTTTCGAGGAATTCATGCTTTTAAAAGGGTCCGATGTGCAACTATGTGATAAGAGTAAACTTACGTCATTTTCCAAGAAGACGCGATAGGATCGGCTTCAATAACACCATCGGCAATATTTTTCGTCAGCGTTGATCCCCAGTACCAAAGGGCAACGACATATATTTGCTGGGTGCCTTGGATGATACAAGCTCGGAAAACCCAGTCTTTAACAGGCGCCCCGCTTTCGTCGCCAAAATTGAGGGCGAAAAAGATAGAACCGCTGGATGATGCCGTAGCGTACAACGCGGATCCGATGTTCTGGATCCAAGCCACCCCATGCTCGGTCTGAGCGAAGTGAGCAACCCCAATAAACATGAAAGCTAGGCCATAGAACAAAAATGGAAGAGACAGAGGGATGATTGACTTGAACCAGCGGAAAACGAACCACCAGATGATCGAAGTGATGAGGTACGTGGTCGCGATGGCATATAGTTTCGTGGCACTCTGACCGACCTCACCCGTGAGCAATGTTATCTGGTAAGAGTTCGCAGCGATTATTTGACCAAAGGCAAGGAAGAAAGAGTAAGCAGGCCAATCGCCGATTCGGAGCTGCATCCATTTTTTTAGGCCAGTTGGAGGTACGTAGTCTGTACCCAACAGGAATTCATCGCCGTCCTTGCCATAATCGCTAGCCCGGGATTCAAGATCTTCACCGTACTCAGAGGGAGCCGGAGAAACACCACTCCCGCGTTTGCCTCTAAATATTGACGGGGGAGTGTCCGTATTGCGGCCCAAACGAGCATTCCTAAATCGATTGAACCATTTCTTTTCGCTTTTCACCAGGTAGTCTTCGATGCACAGGTCGGATTCTGAATTTTCGCTATTAAGCTCTTCCAGTTTCTTCTCGAATGCCCTATAAAATTCGCCATTGCTGTCGGTGAAGAATGGATCTACCTTCTGCAACTTAAAATCTTTCTTACTACCAACAACAGATCCCAAAGAGAGAACGGAGGCAGAACTGGGAAAATGCGAAGAGTCACGCAAGGGACGACCGGGCGACAGGAAGCCATCTGTCTGGGAGGGCGAGGGTGGTCTCGATGTCCCTGGGGTCCTTTGTTCATTGAAATCGGCATTATGAAAGTTCGGGCTTAACGCGCTCAATTGGGTTCCTCGTCCTGCCTCTGCCTGCTCCCGTGTCAGCGTGTATTCATCATCATCCCCAAAATAGTGTGCTGCAGTGTCGTCATCGGTCTCATCGTCAATATCGGTCGTCATAGCCACACCAACGCGTTCCGGTTCGTTTTCAGGTCCGTTCTCCGGTACGTCTGCTGGGGCCGCATTTTTTCGTAGTTTCCGTGGCACGCGAGGCTCACCTCGCGTATGACCAGGACCAGACCGCACGCCAAGTGAAAGCTTTCTGCTGAGACCAGTTGTTGGGATTTCATTATCAGTATCAGGGCCAGGGCTGGCGTCCTGGTGGTAAATGACGGTATTTCTTGCTTGTGGCCCAAAAGCGCTCAATCTGTGGCCCCCTACGTAACTGGGATTCCGCGACCGCGACCTTGGAGTAGCGGGGGTCATGCTTCCAGGGTCAATTGGAGAGCCCAGTATGCCAGGTGTATTGTATCCAGAAGGAGTATAAGGTTGTCCAGTTGACTTGGCAGATTCTTTGTTATTGATCCTAATTGCGGTACTTTGGAGGATTTCGAGGTCCTCCACCCACTGGGCAACAGGAAACCTCTGTTTTGCGGACCTCGCACGCATCATGGCTCTCACGTCGGGTTTTGAGTTCAGTGCACTGTCGATAGCCAATTTGAACTGATTAAGGAGATGGCTGGTAGTCGTGGATTCAACGGTGTACCACCAACCTGGCATTTGCCCAAGACCACCAACCCTTGCACCGATGCCGAGAGCGCCTTTCCGACCAAACTCGACAGCTACCAATCCGAAAGGCTCATCTCTAGATGGAATCAATGCAAACTCAGCGCCACTAAAGATGTACGGTGGGAGAGCTGTAAATTCAGGTTTAGAGAAAACACGGCCAGGATAGAGCTTCATCATCTTCTCGAGTTTCAAAGCAGCAAACTTTCCATAAAGGTCGATCACTGGCCCGATACATATTAACTGAACATTTTCGCGTGCTTCCAGGACAGCAGGGAAAACATCAGCGATGAGGTCGACCCCTTTCTGCATCGACCAACGCCCGACAAACACTAGCAAATCTGCATCCGGATTCTGGTCCAGACCTGCCCATTCCTGGGCTTGTCTTTTAAGCTCTGCTCGGTTAGCTTCAAATTCTGGGTCGACAGATATATCAGACTCCTTGGGCAACTGTTTGTTCCATTCGCCGGTGTCCGATGGATCGGGATTGGGTAGGTTGCCGACTTTCTTTAGACCCCAGAAGATCGGATACCGTGCATACGAGCGTTTACCGTATTTCCTCGAGACGCCCACTGCCCCAAAGCCCTGCTGGTGAACACGTAGATAGCTTGCGCCAGCGTGAAGTAAATTGAACACCTCGCCAAACTGGACATAGCGGGTTGCAACGTCTAGCGGAAGATTGAAAACAGAACATACTTCCTCCTTTTCAGTCTGTGTACGCATAGGCCATAGACCCTGGAATTCAGCGTTGTGCAAGGAAAGACAAGCCGGAATCGTCTGAGGTAGGAGATATAATGGCGCAACTGAACCGTGATAATCGTTAATATGGTACAAATCAACTGGGAATCTTTTAATTGTCAAGGCAATACACTGGTTCCAAGCGGAGTAGTAAATAGCACTGTCGAGATCATCCATACGGGCTGGATATGGCTCAGCTGAGGACTGCTGTCGAAAAACTGGCGCGTCGAGAAGAACGTAGGTGATATTTTTAAGAACATGGTATTGAACCTTGACTTCGTATGGATTCCCAAGCACAGTCACAGTCATTGGCTCGGCAACTTGATCAACCGGGTAATCAACTCCGCCAACGCAGGGGATGACCCAGATCAAGTCTTGATGCCCAAGATTCTCTCCCATTAGTTGAGCCATCACACCCAGACCTCCAATCTTGATTTTGATGCCCCAATCCTGAATGTGATACTCAAGGGTGGCAATTAGAGTGGTGCGTCTTTGGCCCGACTCCCCAACTATTGCAGAAGTCGACTGTAAAAATCCGGACTTGTTTGCCAGTTTCATCAGCGGTTTCATTGTGTGAGATTCTTCAAGACCACGCTTGCGAAATTTCCGTCTGATGGCGAGGGGAATAAATCCCTTCCTATCGCTGATTCCGACCTGATTGAATTTCACTTGGTAAAAGGATTTCATGAACACATAGATCCCAATAGCAGAGGTCAAAATAGGTATAACCCAAAGGAGGATGTATAGAGCCAATTGGTGGTACTGGTTACCGACTGGGTGCAATTGGAAACGAAGAGAACCGTCGTCCAATGAAAACATCCAGGCAAGATAAGGCGAAGGCGGGGGGTTCGTAATGTTTATGACAGTTTCCGAGAGGGAAGTCGGCGGCAAGCGATCCAATACAGAATCGCCATCTATGTCACCAAGTACAAACGATTGATCTGGTTTGCCATCCGGGTTAATTCCCCAGACATTGACTTGAGCTAACGCAGGCCACTCTGCCATGAATCTGAACTTCCATATTCCCTTATCATCCTGCACCATGTTGTTTTTGAGGCCGGCATCATAGCCATATTGGTTATGAGGACCGTTCCAAAAAAGGTGTGGAAATCTTCGCGGTTTGTTTCTAGGCCAATCAAGGTCGCCATGCTGGACATGAGAGCTGCTCCCAGTCATACGACTCCAGTATTCAACAGAAACATGTTCACCTTTCCATCTTTGCAGTTTGGTGCCTGACCAATCCTGGCGTTCGAGAGTAGTATTACCGCCCTTGTAAGGTAACCAATCTGAAAACGATGAACCCCAGGTCAAGGAGTACCGATAAAGGTCTGCTCCAACAGCGTGATGAGATACATATAAGTCACCCTTTTCGTCCCTATGTAGCAAATTCGAGGAGTAATTTGCCGCCCGGGTGAAAACCATAGGGTTGTCTGCTTGCCCAATACGGAAAAGGAAATGATCTACCGAAGCCGTATTGGTAAGACCATCATCGCTGGTGGCATTCGTGATAGTTATCCTGTGTACTCCATTGTAAACGCCAACGAGATTGGCAGACCATTTCCATGAATGTGGAACTTCACCGATAAATTTCGCAGGCTCAGGGGTGACCGTTGTACACTTGACACTACTCATGTCAATGGATGGCTTTTTACCATTATCTGTCGTTGAATTGAACGTAATGCTCGCGGTCAAGCCATCGCAGTCCATCACTTGGGAATAATGCAATTCAATAGGAACTGTTTCGTCTTTATTGGGAGAAACTGTCGACCTCAGACGAGCATCGTGTCCGGGAGTGAATTTTGTGACCATAGGTCGTGGTCGAACGAACCTAGACTTGGGAACGTAGGCTCTGAAATCCCATGGTTTCAACTCGAGGCTATCAAGACATCCATTAAACTCGGGAGATTGATCAATCCCTAGCTTCTTAGGACCTTTTTTCAATGAAAGCTCATCAAACGGATAGAACAAATTTTTGACCGTGGTACCACTATCAAAGCTAGATATGAGTGCCGTTTCATTGTCCGAGCAGTCGAACTCGTACTTGTGGGTTTTGTTGTAGTTTTGATACACAAGCCAAATTGGCAGATTCCCCTCCTTGCCGAAGTCTTGGGCACTCTCAAAACGGCCACGGTGGATGGACCACATTCCAGTTTCCGTTGGTGTATTATTGGAACCGGGGAGGAAAACCTGCCACGTGAAATTTGAAAGGTGCTGAACGAACCACCCATCGTTCAATGTCGGGTAGTTCTCCCTCATTTGATACATGGTTTTCAAAATATTCCGTACTGGGTGTGATGGATCTCTATGGTCATAGCTCACAGTTTCGTCATGGCAGGCATGTTTACCAGACTCAATGGGCCATTGATAGTACTGCTCAGAGCCAAGGCTGTAACAGCCGTGGGTTTGCCAAGCTGTTGCTGGGGACATGGCCTGCCGACCGAAGATATAATTCCGAGCAGTATTGTCCAAAACGTAGAATGCTTGTTCTTCGCCCCAAAGTAGCAAGGGGATACCAGGGAGGTGAAGCGTGGTAATATAAAAGGCTAATAGCATTCTCTCTGTCCCTTCCCTAATGGTCGGCCAGCGAAAAACATCCTGATTCGTTGCTCCGAACATATGGCGTGGATCAAATTTCCCATCGGAATTGACGAAGTCGTTTGTGAGGAGCATCTCGTACCAAGTGTCCACCCAGTTAACGGGGGTGTCATACCCGGCAGCAAGGTTACCGTCCATACCAAGGAACCGGGTCAAAGTACGATAGATCGAATAGTGGAATGCACCAGCGTCCAGCGCAGATTTACCTTTTTCGCGGATGAAATATTTTTCGCTCGAATTGTGCGTCATTTTCACGGCGTCCTCCAATGTCTCTGGTAGCATGTTCGGTTGACGCCCTCGACCAATATAAATAGATCCAAGAGTATTTCCACCCGTGATTTCACCAGGTAGAAAGAAGTTATTTTTCCCAACGCTTCTGGCGCATTCACGATAGTGCTCACTTATATCCGCAAACGCGTCGACGGTCGCCTGTAAAGCTTTATCATATCGGAAGCCATCAATATCAAGCTGTCGAATCATCAAGCACGAGTGTCTCATGAGTCGCTCCCTGACAGAAGGAACCCATTCACGTAGACGGTCTTGCACGGAAGCAAATTTTGCGAGCTGTCGCTGCCAATCTGGGTAGACTCCAAAAGCTTCGATATCACCGTACTGATCAAAATCACTATCGTAGCAGCCCTTCAGTTGGTCGGTGACATCAGTGCCAACGGGGTAACCGTTTTCCCAATAAAACCTTGGATAATCGCACGTCTCATTGTAGTCGTTGCCGATATCAAAATCCACATAACGACGGCTTGTCTTCCAGAGTGCCTCATGTTCGCCGACATCAAACGGCGTTGTTTCATTCAAATGTCCTTTGAAACCGATAAGGTCGCCCATTCTATTGCAATTGATCAGCATACCCCGTTTATTTGCGGTTAAAGAGAGCAATGCCGATAGCTACTTACGTTGCCAAGGTGTTATCCATAAGCACGTACATGCCTCGCTTATGGATTTCCGTAATAGCATCTCTAAATGCTTGGATATTGCCATAATGTTGATCGAGAAGAGTAGTGTCAAGCACCGAATAACCATCCGCGCCAGAAGGCGCGTTGATCAAAATCGTTCCAGCGAGATATATACCCTTCATGAGCAGGCGTTAGCAAATTCCTCAAATTGAGCAAGAAAATGAGAGAGATCAAACACACCTTTATTCCCATACCCTGGAGATAATCTAAAGTATCCACCAGACCATCTATGTCACCCCCGTGACGCATCTGATTCGAGTTCAGATCATGTTCGAATAACGTGCCGTTGATGTTGTCATTCGTCGGGTCGCCATTCACAAATCGATCGAGGAACAAGCTGTAAAATGGAAAGCGCCAATTCTCTGGTGATGGGAAGTAATCGTGATCCTTCCATTCTCCGTAATAGTCTGCGGGATTTTGAGCGGTCTTGTTTTCGTTGAGGTTATATCCCACAAACTCCGGGTCGTATGGCCAACTTGTCACTCTTGCAGCGAAAAGCGCCAACGACACTCCCACCAACCACCGTCGCATCATCAATAATGACTGGAAATTATGCCGCGATTCACTTCGAACATAGGCTCCGGCGATAACCAAAATGTAAAACGAGTGGAATGATGGTAGGAAAGTGGAAGTGTTGCCTGATCAATAAGCCAATATATTGTAACAAGCTCCCCACCTCCAGCGCTGGTATAAGCTGGGGCTCGGAGATTAAAACGATAAGCTGATACAAATAAATATAAGAATAGAATGAGAAACGACTGGAAATGGTAATGCAACCAAAGTATTAAAGAAACTGTTCATTAGAAAATATCAGGACATGAGAGAAGAAGCAAGGAACAAGAATGTCGAATAAAGAGACAAGGTCGGCCCGGGTGGAATCCACCAAAGTGAGTTCTAGGCGGGGGCTGGGGCGAACATGGCTTCTTCCGGCTTGGAAAAAAGGAAAAAAAAAGTCCCACCTGGGTACCCCCGGTATCGATGAATTTTCATTCAGCCTCCATTACTCATCGTGTTGGCAGAGGCTTTGCAGCCTGACACTTCGCAAGCTGAAAGTGTACCGTACCGAATATATGAAGCGAGATTTTGGCTTGGCAGATACATTGCTATTTTCGGTATCGGACGACTAGTCAAAAGTTTCAGTCCACAGCGGGACCAGGGAAAGATACAGGCGCTAGGAATGCATGACAGGATCATACGCTGCCTGAAATATCTGTTGGGGCCGTATTCTTGGGTCGAAACGTGAAAACCACTGATTCTTGGTGTGACGGGAAAATTTCAGAGATGACCACCTCGGTCACAGGAGGAATGCTGTTTTGACATGAGCAGCAATCCAAGGACAATGAGAAATATAAAACTGGGTTCTCGTCCATTCTCCTAATAATTCTTCACCTTCTTGTCTTGTTCGAAGATTTTTGGTTTCGTTTTCCCAAGCCGAACAGTTGCTGTTTTGGCTTGGGCTCAGCATTGGAGCTTTCTGGGTTCAGTAGAAGCAACATGGCTGATGCTAACATTTAAACACGGCCCTCTTCCTGGCGACGATGAAACGCGGTCAAAGGCAAGTCCGAAGAGCGGACTTATTCAGCCAAGAAGAATAATGAACTTCAAAAAGGATCAGGTTTCGCCTCTTTTCTTTCTTTTCTTTCAGATGGCTCCCCCTGCTTTCATCATTTTTGCCCACAACTTGTTTGAGCATCTACATGGACAAACTGTTCCTTGGGATGTCATCGATATGGGAGGGTCCATCAGGTCTTGACGTCGACCATGCAGAGCTTGCAGAAAACGCCAGCAGAAAACCAGGTACCAGTGGGGGGTGGGAGTGTTCCCTTGTTTGGTAGTCTGTGGCTCAGGAACGGTCAGCACGGCCTGGAACCATGTTACGGATTGTCCAAGTTTGTCTCAAAGCTCTTTTGAAAAGCACACGAGCCTGGCCTGTCAGCTACCAACCGGAGCTAAAAGTGGGCAAGTCCAAGTTACCTAGGTACGGGACAAGGCCAAAGCCATGCAGAGTCAGCTCTCTTCGGTACTTGCGGCTCGTTGGGTTCAAGCGATTAATAATAATAATGATGGTGATATGATGAATCCTGGCCGTATCATATCCTATCCACACCATCGTCGAGGTTGTTAAGGTCGAGGAGGTGGGGTCGAAATTAAGTTGTACTGGTCTTGGACTCGCCAGCTGGGCGGACGACTTGGGACTAGCTGCATATCGCCAGCCTTGAGCCGCCAGCCGGCCTCGACACCCAAGAGAAAATTCATGCCTTTTTTTCTTCTGCTCTTTGACGAGCCATTATTTGGTTACTATTACTATTATTATGATGATGATGATGATGATTATTATTATTATTATTATTACTTACACAGCTGTGTCAGACATGTGCAGAGCACATGCTCAGTGTGCTGATGAATCAACTATACTTCAGCTACTAGTATATATCTATAAATACATTGAGAACACTTGATAAAGAAGATTGTGAAGATATATCTCTACTATTTAGTAATATTAAGAAAAGCTATAGATTATAAAAAAAGAACTTTATATAAAGAAAAGATAG
>QGQJ01000045.1:0-17174 GCA_003206725.1 Blastomyces emzantsi | reverse complement strand
GGGGGTGGTGGTTCGCGTAGTTCACTTTTATCAGGAGCGTACTCTGGGTGGAACGAAAAGTTCCACATCGCAAGCATAATTGGCATCCTAATCTAGGGAGTGCATGCAAAGTTTAATTATATACGAGCTTCAATCGATCTCTGTACTAGTAATTGTAAGAAGTTGATCCTATAACGGATACAATACGAAGGGCGACACGACAGGCAATGCGATCAATGGCAAAGGATTCCCAATTCTCAAATAATATTCCTAACCGGTCGCTCACTAGTTTGGCGTCTGCGACACCTCAAATTTTGTACTAGCCCAAGCGTCATACTGTGGGCTGTTAGGGAAGTCGACATACCTAACCGGGGATTTTGGATTATAAAGCGTGTTTCGATTGTACCGGGTGAAATCTGTGTCATTGAAAGCACGGAAAGGCAGAACTGGCTTCGATGTATAAAATCAGCCGAATGCGATGGCGATGCGTCGACCCTTATGTTTTTCAATTCTTTCATTAGCGGTCTCGGGGGAGAACCCTCCAGCGAGGAATACTGGCCCGGAATTCGCATATGCGTCGACGACAAAGTACGTGCTCTCCATAAGCTCCTTCACACAATTCCGGACCGCTGATCCGGCTCTCCACCACGTGCAAATACGCCAATCTTATCTTCGCTTGATTTTGAACAAGGTGGGTAAACTGTGGCTTCGGGTCTGCCATCCCCATAGCCTGAAACGGGCTTCACGGACTGAGTCGGTATGCAGTTTTTTCCCATCCAATGGCTTCCGAAACTGCCTTAGCCACTTCGGTCCCGAATCTTGATCGATTCTCGATATTTCCAATCCTGCAAGAACTGATCACAAAGGTATCCATAGGCTCCGTGAATCTCCACTCCGTCAAATCCAGCGTCCATGGCATTCTTTGCCGCTTGAACATAGTCCCCGATGAACACTTGGATTCCGTTTTCATCTAATGGCTTAGGAACGGCCCTTTCTTCGGAAATGGGGATATTACTGCTAGAGACCACTGGATGGCCATCTGCAGTCAGGACCCGCGAGTCTGCAGCCCTACCCAAAACTCACAATTGACAGAAGATAAAAGAGCCTTTGGCATGGACTGCATCGGTGACCTCCTTCCACGCTCTGATTTGCTCGTCGTTGTAAATCCCCGGCACATTATTGAAACCTCCCGCGCGGGACGAAATAAAAGTGCCTTCCGTGATTAGCAACGTTCCTGGAACCGCAGCCCGTTGTGCGTAATAATCCTTGACGAATGGAAGAGGGACGTGATTGTCATCCGCGCGAAATCTGGTTAATGGCGCCAAAACGACACGATGTTGCAAAGTAATATTGCCGATCTGGAGTGGACTTTCTATATTCTCCAAATTTTGAATTGATACAGAGCGAAAGTATGTCGGGAGCACGTTTCGTCGATTTTGCCGCTGATGCATGTGTGTTCTGCGTACAATAGTAGGAAGGTGGTTAAGATTTCGGTAATGCAAAACTTCAACAACAAAACATTTGCCACCCGGTAGAGTAGAGTGGGAGCAACGTCGAAAATTTTTGAACAATGTATACCTGAGATTATCACAGTGAACGAAATCTGGCGGCTCGTGTCAAATAAATAGCATGGGGCTTCCACTGCTGCACCAGAAAGATCAATCCTTCGGGGTGGGCCACCCATCTTGATTTCAAAGCATATTCATCCTCTCACAAATGACCTGCTGGCCCTTTCAATTTTCAGATGCTGAACACTTTAAATGAGGCTTCCTTGGGCTTTCGGGGGCCAGAGTACCACCTGGTAGAATTTAGTCTGGTAAAATCGTGGCTCCGCTTGCTGGGAACGAGCAAAACCCAAAAATGAAACTCCCAGATATAGTGTTGCAGGATTGGGTCTCACGAATAATGTAAATCAAGATTCTCCTTGAGGAGTTGTTGACATTCGCGTAAGAAGAACCACCAGGTCGCTGTTGGTGCAATCACATGTCCGTTGTAGTTAGAATTCGGGTCAAAACTCAAGGTTTTCGCGCCATGTAGTTCATATCTGCTGCAGCACCTATCACCCCCGGTTGGCCAGAAATTACGTCGAGTATCAGTGGTTGTATAGCAGGTATACGGAGAAATTAGTTGCCAAAAGGAGATTATATGTGGTAGCTAGAGCGGGTTGCAACGTTTGCGAGCAGGATCGCGCTCAAGCCCAAACCATTAGAAGTGCAAGGTGATCCTCATGAAAATAAAAAGAAGAAAGGAAGGAAAAAGAGAGAAGAAGGGTTACTGAAAGTTCATGCAATGTGCATCTCTTTGGAGTGGAAAGCACGGAGAGGCTATTTCAAACCGCCCTGGGTACATTTGTATCCAGGTTTCGCAGCAATGACCTTCAACTAACTAGTTTTCTTCCGCCGAAGAGTGACGACCACTAGTAACTTAACAAAGGGTTAGCCTATGCCGTTATACACAAAAGATTTTCAGCCTCAGGATCATGAACCACCATGGTAGGATGAAAGAAACCATAAAACCGGATATTGTGAACATGACAATTTTCACACTAATGTGGACAGCATTCGGGAAGAGAGTACCCTGTGCTTTTGTAGGGTTAGTCTTATGAGATGCGCAATATATGCTCATGGCGCTGCAGAGAGACCATCCAAATGGTGTCCAGAGTGAGCATCCTAAGAAACATCAACGAAGAGTTAAAATTTCTTTCAGCAAAATAATACAGGGGTCATCTGAATTGGATCTAGAGTATTATTGAAACCATGACCTCAAGGTATTTCCGGCCCATATCTCGAACCCAACTTACCCTTACAGTTGGTGGATAATCTGGGGTAACATGGTTGCGTGCCGGCCCGGAGATTTTCCACAAGCTATCCCACCTCACCACCATTCGGGCCCTTGGCTTAGTCTGCACAAGTTTTTGATTTTAGCGTCTGAACGTCATGGAATTGATACTCATCTTTGGGAAAACCAATTTGTGCGGAAAAGGCGTTCCGTAATTGTAAAGTGTAATATCAGTTCCGAAATCATAATATGTAGCCTTCATCGAGCAGAGCAACGGAATATGTATGGAATATACCCGGTAGTGTTTCGTGGCAATTCGAAGATTCAAATACCAACATTTATGTCCCCTTCGGGAGATAAATCGAAAGAGGCTGAGTTCTTTACGAAGCTCAACATGGGTCGCTTTTGAAGAATCAACATCTTATCCCGGAATGGACGGCAAGTAGCCAGACCACATTTAACACGCTAACGTAGATCGAGCGGGTGACATTTCCATCTTTTCAACTCCGTAGGTACCATTTTCTTTCAAGAGTTATCTCAGAGCCAATCGAAGAAGCTCTGAGACATCTTTGGATCTTGGGGGTGCATGATGGCAATTACTTACGTCGTTTATCATCTACGAATCACAATCCGCTTATCGATGCCGTTGGTTGAAGGTCGTCAGCAACCAGCCCATTTGTGAATAGTGCCGATTGCAAGCGGCGAAGCACACTTTTCGATTGAATTCCTGCAAGAGCCAGGTACTTACCTGTAGAACTGTTCGACATAATGCCAAATGAGAAAAATGGCGACCATCTTCTGTTGCTTCCAGCAATGGGGAAGTGACTCGTATTTATGAATCCCTTGTTGCAAAACTATAATGTATAATGTATAACACACACACACAAAAACATTATAATCCGCGCAGCTTGGTCCAATAGCTTTTGGGTAAGATCCTGAGTCGAAGTCGAATGCAGGATCCGGAATATGTCTCCTGGTGGTAGCCCCCTTGGGAGCGATTTGGAGACGCCCCCGACGGTTCAATCGGCATACCACTTGCCCCTCAAACCCCATGTATTTGCGGGGAAGCTCATGGGATCTATCCCCGCATTTCCTGGCACATGGCGGGCCTTTAAGAACTCAGTTTTCGCATCCATGGTAGTAGAAGAAAACAAACTTCAACTCCAGGGCTCAAATCCACATAAAGCAATCTGCACAACAAACAAACGAGGTTTCGATTCCGATATGGCTTCCCTTGCGAAAATGAGATGCGGTGCAATCCCACTTATCCATACCACTTATAAAATGGCACCGCAAAATACAGTATCGCGAGTTCCAGGATTTCTTGGAAGTTCAACGACGCCATTTGGTGGTAAACGTCTAGGTAGTAAACGCGAGGCTTCGACATCGACAAAGCAGCCTATAAACCTCGGTGTATCCATCGCCTCAAAACTGTCGCTTGATGGAAAGGTCACGGTCGTCACAGGTAAACATCAGCGGGAGACTTCCACACAAAATGCAATTTGAAATCATTAACTTTCTCGTAGGAGGTACCAGGGGAGTTGGGTTGGCGCTTGCTGAAGCAACGGCTGGCCTCGGTAGCGAAGTGGCACTTCTCGATATTATGGAGCCTCAAGTGGATATAAACAAGCTGCAGAGCCAGTACGGGACGCGTATAAAATACTTCAAGTCCGTTAGAACCCATATTGTTATATTAACCCCCTAATAAATACTGACACTTGAGCTTGGGTAGAGCCGATGTGACGCAAAAGGGAAGTCTGGAAAACGCGTTTTCAGCAGCAGCGAAAGAATTTGGTCACATCGATAATTGGTAAATGTGTTGACAGTCTCAAGCCATGTGCATTTGGCTGACTGCTTTTGATATAGCGTGACCGCTGCGGGGCTTGCATTGGACAAACCCTTCCTAGAATACGGGTGGGAAGAATCCCGGCGCATTCTTGATATCAATGTGAGTCTCTGCATGGAGATACCCCATTTACCATTCCGAGAAACGGCAGCCTGGAAGTAGGGAGTTAACCGCCATAGGTAATTGGTTCATTTTTTTCTGCTCAACTGGCAGCGCGCCAAATGATGCAACAAGGCACTGGCGGCTCCATCGTAATGATCTCATCCATGGCGGGTCACTGCGCCATACCGTCGCAGCGGGTCTCCATGTATGGTGCATCGAAAGCAGCAATCAAGTTGCTTGGAAAGGCCCTGGGGGTAGAAATGGCACCTCACAACATCAGAGTCAATACGCTCTCTCCAGGATACATTGCGACTGAAATGGCAGGGGGCCTCACAGAACTTGAAGAAATTGTTAACCGGATCCCGCCGATGGGACGAATCGGCCAGCGGGACGATCTCACCATGGCAGTCGCATATTTGTTGAGTGAAGGGGCTTCATACACCACAGGGGCAGACATACCTGTCACTGGAGGATTGCACAATGGTAGGATAGAACTTTGATCTCGTGAAGGGAGTACACTTACGGTGAACGCTTAACTTTTTTGCCCCTGTTGGCGGCTGACTGCGGTGTGGATCGATGGCCATCAAATGGTGCGGTGCTGATACCACATGATTCTGCTGTTAAATGTAACCGGAGTACAGTAGGTAGAATACAATCCAACTCAACTCTTTTCTCAATCAAATACCCATTCCCTATACAGATTCATCGAGAAGGCGGCCATAGTTTGTTGGTGACAAGGTGGTAGAAACTCCATAATTAAAACGCCCTCATTCAGCTCTCCTTCGATGATCCAACGCGCTATATTCCAGCATCCGTTTCAATAAGCTTCTGTAGTTATCATCCTCTATTCCTCTAGCTCTCTACTTGTCTTCCAAAGGGCTACCTGCGCCCTCACCGCCAGCCCCTAAAACTCCAATGCCCTTACATCAGCTCTGCCAACCGTCCCCTTCTTAGGCACTTCCCATCGACAAAATATGACCTTACGGCCTTCGCCGTACCGGTACTAGGATGACGGAAGACTTTAAGCCCATGTCCACCATGGGCGAGTAAAACACTACCCTCATAAGCGTTCGCTGGCAGACTGAGCTAGACGGCGTACAGACGTCATAGTTCCCGTTGATAAACAAAATTGGAAATTTGCTTTGGGCCTTGAAATGGCCTGTGTAGCGTTTGACTGCAGTCATCTTCCATTGTGCGCAAGGCCGGGCTTTCCCAATGAAACCGTCTGCCATGGCCGAAACAGCTGCTTGGGTGTTCGGGCGAAAGGGTACATTTCTTCCGGGTTGCCAGCTCGAAAGGATGCATCAGTACATGCTATGCCCCAGAAATTGTCTGGACTTGCAAGGACCCATGGAAGGGCTGGTGGAGTGAGCGGGAGAGGAGTGTGCGGGAGTGGAGTGTGCGGGGGTGGAGTCTCTGGTGGTAAGGGCTGGGGTATTGCTGTGAAATTTTGCGTCACGGCCAGGGACAGGAAAGCCGACATGCCTGGGTATCGGCTCGCATGATAGAGCTAAGTGAAGATAAATGCCTTTATCGTAGTCAGTAGCTTTGTTGCTGGAGTGGGATTCCAGACAAATGGCACTAGAATAGGTGGAGCAGTAAGCGGGTTCATTTGAGCATGATGGATTAATATAGCGATCTAGTCTGTATGACGATGTCAAGATCGAAATTCCAACCAACAAACAACACACACAACCTCTTTTCAGCTGTATGTAGGTAAAAGCCTTGAGACCATGAGAGCTTTCGCAGTCACATGCGTAGTCCACAGAGGCTGTGAAAATAAAAGTTGTAGGGTTAAATAATAACGTGCATTTGTTCAAGGTTGACTGATGTTTGATCTCGAGAGGCTGAATGTGAGGCTGGTTCCAAGCCAAGGCGCTAGTCCAATTTAAATTAGACCAGTAGTTAAACCCAACCTCACCAGAGAAATTAGATTCTTTAAAAACACCCAGAGTTGCAATCATTTTCAACTCAATCTACTACAAATTATTGCAAAGCGGTAATTATGATCTTTCCATTTGCAAAAAGCCCAAAATGGATCTTCTTATTTTCCACGCGGATAACAAAGTTTCAAGGTTGGCTCCATTGGTAGGGGTGTCACCTACATGCAACAACAATTGGTGCAACAAATCTGAGCCGGCGGTCCTATATCAGAGGCCATCATCTTCGAATGGCCTCAAGCCTGGCCTATTACAAGCACTTCCTTGGCAATTTTCCAGCAAAACCCAATTCTGTCTTGGTGTATTTCAGTCGGCCCTGTTCGCACGGAGTCTCCACAATTCTAATACGCCCCCAATAGGAGATTCATCTTCATCGGACAAGTTCGCAGGAATTCTGGAGTACGGCGACTCAGACTGTTACGGCCGCGAACCCAGAATCGCTTATGCTAGTCTCCTGTTAATGAAACATAAGATGACTTGGAATCTTATCCAGGTGGTGCCCGTACCCTGGTAACCCGAGCTTTCCTTAAACCGGCTAAGTATCGCTTTTAAAAGCCGAGAAAACAAACCATTGTTGCCATAAAAATAGATGAACAAGAGAGATATGGTAAATGTCGCAATACTAAATGTGATGGTTCATCCGATAAGAAAGAATTTAACTGTCAGTGGCACTAAACATGTGGTTATTGGGAGGCTCAACTCCCAAAAACAAAAGCTGGCTGTTTTACCCGTGAATATTGACTGATTGGTAGCAGAACAGGGAAGTAGCCAGGCTATATAGTCTTAGGCAAGCTTGTAGTAAACACTATAAAGGCTGTAATCCCATTTATAGAGATAAAATTGAATAAATTGTTACTCCTCACCGAGAAAAACCCATACTATTGGCCCTACATCAATAGCAGAGCGGTGTATACGTACGAAATATTCACATCCAGTCAAAGAGTAACATCCATATCAGCAGTCTCTTCATCATTGTATCGCAAGTGCCCAAGGGAGTAAAACTCTTCATCACTGTCTTTTCCTTTTGTCCAACCCCGCTGCAAGTCTTCACCCTTGATCCATGACATTGGAGGACATTGTACATCGTGAATCTAAAATAAAGCTGGGATACTTGCATATTGTGCCATGTCATACCTTTTTAGAGCATGATTGTGTGATCAGGAATTATGATGCCGTGACAGATTGATGAGTGATATGATCGTTCTTATGTCTGAGCCTTTATTTTGCCCACTATTGCTTGTCTATTTTGTTAAATATGTATGTACACACACAAACCATCGTTGCCCGCTACAAATGTCATTAGGTCCCGTCATCGAGGCGCGAAGTGAATAATAGGCAGCGAGGTAGATCGCGTGGAAAGAAAATAAAAATACATGAAAGGATGGCGTTTTAATTTTGAAGTCAAAGAACTAGCGTCAGTAAGTTAAATATCAAAGGTACATTTTGTATCCAACTAGCGCTAGAAAAAACGCTAGTTAGAAAAGTACCCGAGCAAATGGTGATGGATTGAAGATAAAACAGAACGAAACATTTACATAAAGTCATATTCGTAAAATATCTGCAAGAACATTCAAAGAAAAAGGGAAGAAAGTACAACTGGCAGGTGGGTTAATCAGTCAATATTTGCAAAAAGAAAAGCTCAATAGTGGCGAAACAACGCAGTATATTTTGCCGGGGGAATCGAGATCGTATAGCAATCAATAAAAAAGGTAACGTTTGGGATTTAGCTACTAAGGTGGTGGGCGTGGTCCAATGATTTGTCTCCTAGCACCATCAAACAGCCCGGGCCCACCTCTATTCTGGCTATCTCCGCCCATATAACCATATTGGTTTACGTCCCACGCGCCCTCACCCGGCGCCGTACCCGCTGTATTAACCCCTCGTTTCACGGCTTCCTTTGTTTGTTTCTGGTTCTCTTCCCATTCACGCTGGCGTTCGCGTTCCCGTTCCATTTCGCGCTCAAGTAGCGATTTGGACGCCCAGCCTCCAGCTCGCGTTTTCCGGGTTGAAGCGGCACGCCTGGCATTCTCCTCGTCAACTTCTAAGGTAGATGAAAACTCAGGGGGCTTGTGAGAAGCTGGGCGTGTGGGCTCGGGAGCCGGATTTTTATCTAAGAAACGGTCGGTGCGACTTTTATTAACGTAGTTCGCGGGGTCGGGTAGAGGGCGGGCCGGATTCGTATTATTAGGCGATACTGCCGGCGGCTGAGGGAGGGACCGCGGAGGCAGAGAGGGTGGGGTAGGCTCGTCAGAAGGAGCGCTATCCTGGAAAGTCTGCCACTCGGATCTAAGTAGCTTGCGCTCTTCCGCTAAGGAAGATGCATCGTAGCTTGGTTTCACCGGGGTAGGGCGTGGGCGGCTACGGCTACGAGATCGGTTCTTCTGCGACTCCACGACTGCTTGATTGATCCCACGCGATCGGGCGAGTTCCTCGCGCTCGCGCTCGTACTGATGCTCTCTTTCCTTGGCAAGTTCAAGTTCCCGCTCGAGTTGTTTTATGCGTTCACTTTCACCAGATGTAGCGGTGGGCGTCTTTGCCTGAGACGCTTGATACTGGCTGAGGAATTGGCCGTTCAGTCGAGAATTACTGAACTCTTTTTTCCGTAGTCGTTCCTTTTCCAGGCGCTCTTCCGCCTCTTTCTCCTCCAGGTTTCGACGACGCTCTTCTTCCTCCCACTTGCGTTGCTGCTCTGCCCATCGGCTCTTCTCTTCCTCCGCTTCCCTCCGTTCTTTCTCCCTCAGCTGCAAAGTTTTCTCCTGCCATAAGCGTTCCTCTTCGGCCTTGGCTCGGATTTCTTCTTCTTCGAGCGCTGCTCGTCGTTGCCGCTCATGGTCTTCTTGCTGCAACCTTAACTTTTCTTCTTCAGCTTCTCTTTCTCGCCTCCTCCTCTCTTTCTCCGCTAGGCTAGGCACATGTGGCGTGGCACTTGTTATTTGCCGTCTGGCACCAAATGATATCCCAAGGTTGCCCTGATTCGCCCCTCCCATGTATCCATATTGGTGTATATTCCAAGCTGGTATAGTCGTGCTTTCCTCTTCTTTATTGGACCAGGCACTAACGGCATGCTTTGGTGATGTGGGATTAGAGTAGGGTTTGGAGGGGCTATTTTGTCCAGAAGTTGAAGCCTTTCCAATGGGGTTAAAAGTGGCTGAACGGGATTCACTAGCGTTACTAGCACCTCTGCCTCGAGTATAAGACGGTGGTCCAAGACCAGCACCTTGGCTAGACCCAGTGAGCTGAGGACTCATAGCGTCGCCTTTATTCTTAATACCGATCGCTCGAGGAAACTTCCCCGGTTGAAGTGCATTGGCTCGCCTGCTAAAGGATCGGATACATTGTAGCACCTGCGCGGGATCTTTGGATTCGTAGAGATCGACTGTAAGAAATACGTCATGCGGTTGGAGGCTCAGAGGCGCGGCTTGGCATGCGCGGAGGAAATGCGATATGTTTTCCATTTGAACGAAGGGCATGGGTGAGTCTCTGTATTTTACGCCCGGAGAAACGGCGAGATTAACAAGCCTTGGATAGTTTTGTTAATAGAAAAGCCTAAGCAAACCAAGCAAAATTCAAATATGCATAGTCAACTTACCGACAAAGAATTACTCCACTCTTCAACAATTCTAATAGATCTCCCCTGGGTAATTTCTCATGCAGTACCTCCTCTATCCACTCCCGGATTTCATTGGCTGCCTCCTGTGTATATCGCGACAGCCGCAGACTCCGAAGGTCTCTGTCTAACGACGAAACCGAAGCCATGATGAAACTTTGGGAATTTTCTGTTGTGTGGAAGGATGTCGAGACGGGAAATTGGATGGATATTATCAGGTATCAATGCGGTATTTGGAACTCGGGAGAAGTGTACACGGTTCCTAGCGCATAGGCATCTAGGCAGTAGAAACTCGGGCTATGCACGATTATCTCAGATGAATCAATGGAAGATAGACCCATAAAACATATAAAACAGGCTATAACCTTGCGCGCTAGGCATTCGTGTGTTGTCCATTGATGGGGAGTTGGCGGGTGGTCGAGGGGTTTGAGAGAGTGAAGGGCGAAGAATGACGACAAGCGGGCTACGGTGACATCAAACAGTCAGCAAGCGCTAAATTTGCGGCGAACACGCAAACGCTCTCTGAAAATCAACCATTTCTCTCGCAACCATGCCACAATAACATTGCAGGGGTGTTCAAGGCCTAGAATACATATGTTTTGCCTAGACCGTAAATATGAGCCCGATAAATAGTCTGTGGTTCAAGTGGAAAAGCCTGAAGCTTCCCTGGCGCAGAACCTTTCTCGCTGGTAAGTTCACAGACGAAACTCCGTCATAGATGCTCCTTCGAGCTTGGTGACTATTTTATTGGAATGATATAAAAGAGCTCTTCTAATAATTCACAGGAAAGGACCTAGCTGGAAATACTTTCTGGGAATTTAAGGACGCTCTCAATTCCAAGCGGCTCCGGCGCATCGTGAAGTACAACCCGAAAACCCACCTTTCGGATGTGAAGGTTTCCCGTAAGTGGTCTGCCATATTAGCCCTCATTCAAATCTGCATGAATCATTACAAATCCCATAATCCATATATCTTCTACAGAAGCTCCGCTAACAATACTGGTATCCGTAGCGCAATGGCACCAGTGGCTTCGATACACTCGCCAGGAGCCGCCAACCATAGAAGAACAACAAAACGACCTTCTCCGGCAAGAGCGCATGAAACATCTCGCTAAACTCGCAGATGAGCGATGGGCTAGCAAGCCCTCGTTCCTGGACAGGCCACAGGGACAGCAGCCTGGTCCCACAACGAAACCCTCCCACGAGCTCCATCACTCCGCCGCCCAACCTGACCAACCGGCAGTGGTACAAAACACGACTGAGAAAGGGCCAGAGCTCAAAGATGGAGGCAACGAAAATAAATCCCCTTGGGCTCGAGACACCGGCGGGCCAAGTGAGAAATGGCAACCAGAATCGTGGAACCCAGCTCCAAAAGGCAGATAAATTCGAAAATATGATGGTTGGGATCTCAAACTAACGTGGGATTTCGCCAACGGTTGGGCTGCTGGAGAAAACATATTTCCAAAAACGACCGTCTCCGTCGCGCACAACAGAATGAACATTGGGTCCCTCTGCTTTTCGGACGAAATTTGTGGATGCCTAAAGTTATAGTTGGACAAAATCCAACCCTGATCTCGTCAGGCACCCACCCTTCAGCTGAATTTTTGTACAGCACACTGGTGGCGATTTTCGGAATACATATGTAAAATAAATAGGCTGAAAGGTAATAGAGGTAGGATGTCAAAAGGAATGGGTCAAATTGGACCCAACATGCGCATTTTTTCAATGTCAAGACACGGTTGCCGCTACTCTGATATAGTTCGACCGGCATGAAAGCTGTGGCGCCGGGTCTATGAGATTTATCTCCCCTCTCACTTCGAGTATTGACTAAAAAAATACTCACTATCTTGTACATTATTGATACTTATATTAATGAAGTTAAACAAAATTATTTTACCCTTCGCTGCTCTCTCGCGGGTATCAACAAATAGCTCCAACAATAAATCCGAGCCATTCTTTCTTACATACAGCAGCCTAGAGCGACAGATATATATGTGCATTATAGAATTATCGTGATTTAAACTGATATGCAAGAATATCATGTATGCAGGATCAAGCAGAGGAAAGTGAATCATACATCCACACTGTAACTCATTAAAATTAAGGTTTCATTTTATTTTATAAATTCTTGTGATTTTTGTTTCACTCATTATTTTCTACTGGGTATCTTTTCGGCTCTGTAAAAGCATCGCATAGACAGTATTAATAACAAATACACATAACACGTTAGCACCAACATACACTAATGTGTCTATAGGTGCATTTTCCAACAATGGTGGGTATGTGGGTTGGGCACCGACTGCTCGAACCAGATGCCACTGTATAATAGAAACGCATCTACATAACATAACGCCCTATACTCCGCAGCTGCGCAAGCTTGTAGTACGCCTTGGGAGAGGGGAGGGAAAAGAAGCAAAAATCGGCTATATGTATCGGGATATTTATCAGGTATGTCTTGCAAATTTCGAGTCGGAAGTGTTTTCCACCTAACATTAGGTCGTGATATATGGTTACAACAACCGTTTCTTGTTTCAATAGTGCACGGGTTTATGCAACATTAGGAGAAGCGGAAGACAGGGGGGCAAAGGTGGAAGAAAGAAAAAAAGAAAGAAAAAAAAATCAATTGATAATAACCATTGATTGAGTTGGTTGTTGGTTTACTTGGCTCTTGTATCTTATTTCAAGGTTGGCATTCACAGTAACTTCTTAAAAATTGTGCTGTTGAACTCTTGAGGCATCAAAGCAGTGCGGGTAACTATAATAAGAATACCTTTGTCGCTAAAGAAAATAAAGACAAATTAGCAATCGTAGGAGCGGCGGGGGGAATCAATCAAGGGATATTGACAACGCCAGGGGGGTCCTTGTATCTGCAATATAAAATTTACTTCGTTAACAATAAGCAAAGTGTCACCACAACAAAGATCAATCTAAGTACTCGAAGTGACCTAAGTACGCAGCACTGCGAAAACACTTGTCAATCACAAATAGGAATAAAAAAAGGGAAAAAAAGAATTTCAAAAAGAATTTCAATTTTTGTTTTTTATCATCCCTCTATTATATAAGCTAGTTTCGTTTCCATCTTAGCCTTCATGTGCAGATAATCATTATACGTTGTAAAATAGTGAGGAATGGCTGGGGGCAGCTTGATTTTCTTCGCTCGTCATCAACAGAAAACTGCTTCAAGCGCCTCAACATCACCGCCAGCTCTCTTAATTGCCAACAAAGCCGCCTCGCTGAGTTTCCGTTGTCTTTCGCGTGCCTCCTGCTCTCTTCTTGCCTTGGTCTTCGAACTTCCGCTTGGTGCCACGCCGGCTAGAAGCTTTTGGCTATCCTCAGGGGTAAAATTCACAAAAGAGACACTCATTGGGCGTTTGGCGGTTGGGTTTAGATTGCTGGTTGGAGTTATAAGTGCCCCTTTAATCCCCCTCTGCGAATTCGAGGAAAGATTAGAAGCTTTACGGATATGAGTTCTGCGTTGATGTTTTTGTTGGTCGTGAGGACGTAATTCTGGCTTTGGCTTTGGTAGCCGGTTGGTTAGGTTGGTGGATGTTGATCGAAGAGGTAAGCTTGGAGATTTGATGCTGGCAGGGGCTGGAGACACGGGTTGGCTATGACGGGGTGGTGCGTATTGTCGTCGGTTTGGGGCCCCTAAGGGTGAAGTTCGCGAGATATTATCTCGTGTCAGTTCAAGGGGCGTATAAGGTGTACGAGCCATATCTTCCGGGCAAGATATTGCAGAGCCGGAAAGCGGAGGTTCCCCCACTGATACCATATCTGGAGATTGCCCTAGGTGCATTATCATGTTGGTACCTTGCAATACTCGCGTCTGGTGGGTTGGTGGCCTTTGAGGGGTTGGTGCCATGACCATGGGTTGGTAGTTACTCTGGGAGTAAGAATTGATGTCCGATGGCTGCCACCAACTTTGGTTATCAGGTGTTTGAAGGTCCGGAGTCGAGTAATGGAAGGACGGTGCATCAATGGATTCGTTATTCCATGACATAGACGACGGCTCGGAAGGTTGGGAACGTAAGATATGATGGCTGGGAGGAGAGTGACTCGGACTGGTAGATGTTGCTGGTCTCTGTTGGTTGACATAGATATGCCTCATGACTTGATCCGTACAAGGGCCTGAGATCGGTGTACTTTGCGGTTCGTTATTCATGGTCAGATGCGCGTAAGCAGGCTTTGCGTCGACGTGGTCGTTTTGAAATCTGCTGTCTTGCCCAGCTAAACGTGAAATGTTTTCAGGTTGCTCTGTCCTCATTGATGATGTTGGAGGGAGAGGGGCGCGGTAATCATGAGATTGTATGCTAAAGCCCTGGAAACGGTTTGGCCACGATGTGTGGTATGCCATCGCAAGGCTCGCGTGCCCTGAGGAGTGCATCAAGTCCAAGTGTGAGGTGTGTCTGCGAATCGATCTTCTGAAGTTATTTACTTCATGGTGGCGAGTTCCACTTGGTGATGAGGGGTCGTTCTTGTATATATGATGGAGAGGCGAAGGTGGTGAGGATGTATATAGGCTGGGATCCTTGTGATCATGAAACATAGCCTCCAAATCAGGGCCAGGGTCTCCAAATTCTGAGTAGCAATGACTGGAGCCAAAATTGTGTTTATCATGCATTTCCAACGTTTGGTCAGGATGAAAGGATAACAGGCCATTGCGCAGATTACGAGTCTGCAACTCCTTACAGGGTGTTCCTGCATCAAAGAGGGTGTTGACCCCATTGGAAAAGGGTGCATCTTGTACCTCTTTGTCGGTAACATCATGCAATGGTTGCATATTAATGTGCTGAGTAAACATAGCACAGAGCGAGTGCTCTTTCGAGGAGTAATTGGCGGGGGGCTTTGTCGACCGTTTTCATCAAATTTTCCACCTGCTTGACGTGGTAATTAGCTATGGAAGAGGGGCAGAGAAGGCACCTTTATAATTTAAAGACGAGGGGGGGTAAAACCATACGCTCAGCAATAAGGACCTAAGGATTTTTCCCCGCAACTGGTACCTACTGGCTTTGACAAAGGATCCTCCTAGGGAATTGATAACTGGAGGAGAATAACGCTCATGTAGCAGAGAATAAAACAAACAAAGCAGAAAGGCCACACGCCAACGACGAGTGTTTGGAAAAGTCAAATCAGGCTCCAGATAAAAGATTCAAAGTCCCGCTCACCCTAAGGACGACAGTATGTTTCATTCGAAGGGCAGATGAATCTCGTTCTTTCGGGAGAAAAAAAAAAAAAAAAGGGAAGCCAGGGAGAAAGAAAGGGGTGTGCGCTTTTTATGATCCAGGCTAATTAAAAAAAGAAGTTAAGAATTGGCAGAAATCATTTACGATCAGAATAATTGATGGACAGTCATCCATCGTCGCTGTGGCACCGTGGACCCGGCATTTTGCTCAGGCCATGAGAAAAATAGTTGTGCGCATGCTAGATAACACTTGCAGTAGAATCGAGACCTCGAAACAAGACCACTACCGTGGATAGAAAAAGCCGTTAGGGTTTGAAGCAGTAAAGACAAAGGAAATGGACTCCAGTAGGATTAAAATAACAAATTAGGAAAATAAAAAAACAAACTAAGCCCCCTAAAAAACTCTAAATGAGATCTCCTGGTCTCATGGGTAATAATGCCCATCGAGCGTAAGGAAAATGCAGATACTTATCACAGAACAAGAACTACCACAGTTGCACAGGATGGGGTCCAAGTAGAAATAATAGACGCATTATGCAGGCTCAAAATTCCCCGACATGTTCCCAGAGTTAGTAGTATGGCTTGATTGAGACTGAGATATATCCAGCGGCCACTGGCTTCTACACCGCAGGTAGGTAAATGGCGCCTGTAATGCGAAGGTAATTGAACCAATATGAGGTAATTGTTGATAGGTACTGAAGTTTGGTTACGACGAGGAGGGGTGGGGAGGTTCGAGATAAACTTCCAGTAAACTCGTCTGGTCATCAATATGATTTGCGGAGGGGATTTATTATGATGCATAATAAAAACGCCCAGATGTCCTTTCGCTACTCCACAGGGAAAGCGTGATATATGGGTCAATCCCAGGCTAATTGTGCCTGATCAATCGTACCCATGCGGGAGTTGATTCCGGGGTGATTTTCACTTGGAATCTTCCTGCCCAAAATAGTGACTGTGTAGGATCCTCGTCCGTGGACGTTAGGTAGAAATAAGCATAAGGCGTCAGTTCAGCATTCACGCTGTACACGCCGTCCACGATCGCGCGGCTAGAATCGCTGCATGGAGGATAAAGGCACGTTTTCTGGAATCCACGGCTACAGACTCGTGGTCGAAGGACGCACTCGAACCCCACGACTTGGAGCAATTCCACGTTTTTGGCACAAGCGCCATTCAATTTACGGGGTAGGGATGTGCTATCCAGCTCAACAATCAACAAAGACAGTCAGGATTCGCCGCTACGTCGATCTTTTGTCTCAATGACCAGGGCACGAGCGAGGCGTAGACGATCCTTTCCAGCGAGGAAAATAAAAATTTGAGTACATAGTACTTATATATCGAATGTACTTGGCAATGCCCATGAATAGACCATCCAAGCTCAGAAGTGCAAGCCACACTGACCAGGCCTTCTTTTTTTTAAAAAAAAAAAAAAAAACCATGCAGGGACGTCGTTGGGCTTGATATTGGAGGAGGGGACATATCCCCGATGACAAGCCAACCATGGTCGGGAAGCAGCCTTCTCAACCAACAATGGTACCATATACCTGATTATGATGTCAGCTGCGATCTGGCGATAATAGTACGGACTCAAAGACAGGCGGTAAGGATAAGGAACTATACCAATAATAATAGCGTTTTGGGGTGTGGTCTTTGTGAAAGATGAAAAGCTTGCCCAGAGGTTGGAGGCTTCGTCTTTGTTCTGGTGCTTATATAATCCAGAGCCTAACTTGGTTAGTCAGTCAAC
>QGQJ01000447.1:0-47573 GCA_003206725.1 Blastomyces emzantsi | reverse complement strand
AAAAAAAAAAGAAGAAAAAGATAAAAGAGGAAAAGGAATAGGAAATAGAAAATGCGGAACACAACAAATCCCATGTCCATAATACCATACAACCTGGTAAAGTATAACCGATCCATGTGAACATTTAAATAAAGACACAAGATATCAGAGATGTGAAAGAAATAGTCAGAGCTAGAAAACCAAATATAAGGTGAAATGATGGGAAGAGGTGGAAATGGAGCCAGTATATAGAGCTTAGGGGAAAAGAAAAGATATCATCAAGAGTCATATCTTCTCCCGAAAGCGAGTGCAAAACATGTGAACAAGAAAGCTCCGGCAGAAGCCGTCTAGTGGATTTCCTGTCCCGTCCCTTTTTCGTGCTTCGTCCCCCTCCTCTCAACCCCTTCCGTTTCACCACCTTTTCGGCATGCTGGTGTACGGTTCGCTGTCGGTGCTCGATATGCTGAGACTGCGTCGTGATCGGCGAGTTTTGAATGCTACTATTGATACAACGGTAACGATGAGGATACCGCAAAAGATTGCGATAAACACGGTTAGTCAATCTTGCTCCTTTTCATAGCCTTCGGGTTTCGTCATTTTGTTAACATCGAAGTAGCGCGAAGTGCCTGAGAGAAATTTCGCGGTAAACCGAGCCGGAATGGTTAGCCGGATGCCAATAAATAGATATCACAAAAGTTTTAAGGATGCGTAATTGAAAATGAAGATAACAATCGCAACGAATTGGCAATGTAAATTATGGTGTTCGCATGTGGCTTGCTTTGGGATTTGCACTTACAAGAATATCCCTTCCAGTCAAAGTTGTTTTTGGGGTTGCAGTGGCACTTCAGATCTAACCTCGTCTGTTCGCCAGTTGGGCAGTGGGAGAATGGGACATGGTAGTAAGCGATCTCATTGAAAAAGTGGACTTCCTCCTTTTTGAGCATAAGAGCAGCGGCGATGGAATGTACAGGCGCATCACCCCATCTTTCGTAGAAGAATCCGCCATCCTTGTCCAGAATGTCGAAATAATCGAGGTATGCTTGCGATCGCAGCCAGTTTAGATCTCCAATTTCGAAATTCGACCACTACAATGACAAATGTCAAATTCATTAGTATCGAGTTAACAATCCATAGGTGTTCACAGATTTGGGGAGGGGGGGAAATTGCGTACGAAATGGCAAAGGTTGTATGTTTCCCCTCCATCCTGGCTAACGAATTCCAGGTTGTTGTTTTCCGCAATGTGTTGAGGGTACTTCTCCATGAACTTCTTAACGCTATCCCAGAGTGTGAGGACAGTATCTTTGTACTCGTACAGGCTGAGAACGAAGCTATATTTCTTCTTGTTGTCCTTCATGAACTTGAACGGGTCGAAACCGATGTCGCAGAAGTACTCGATACTGGGCTCCACGCGCCAATAGTAGTCGAATTGACTGAGCAGTTCGTGGCGAAAGAAGAATCCAGATTCATAACGACACATGTGTCTGTAGCTGACTGAATCTCCATAGATGATTGATTTCTCTTTCATTTCCTCCCGAACCTTGGCGGCTTTTTGCTGGTCGATAAAGTCAGGGAACGACCAGTGCTCCTTCGGAATGAGTCCATAATGTGTTTTCCCCGATACAAGAGCAGATGTTATCTTCTTGAATTCGTCATTGAACGGTACGTCGTTAAGAAAGACCCAGTCATAGTGATAATTTCGGTTGAATCGGTCCTCCACCTGGCGGATCGATTTGGCGATATCCCAAACATCCCCGTTTCTGGCCAAGGTCACGAATGTTGCGTTTACCCGTTGATAGGCAGGCGCTGGAGCCGGAAAAGAGGTTTTTGGAGCTGGGGTAACATTCCCATCTTCGTCTGGCTTTTTTTCTGGAAGCGGTGATTGAGGTGAGGGGTTAGGGCTGGTGTGTTTCGGTCCAGGCTTGAGGTTCGCTACGACATCGCTGGTGCTCGGGAGAGGTAATGAGGAGTAAGATATGAAATGTAGGAGCGCGAGACCCTTTTCGGACCGAAAATTAAAAACACAATGTCAGTGTCAGTTTCCGTTTCCCGGAATGGCTGGAACAGAATTCAAATGGAGCGCAGAGAGGAACTAACCAGCACTGCGAATAGAATGTACCGCAGGTACCTTCCAGAAACCCAATTCATCACGGTGCAGGTCTAATAACCACGTTTTAGTTCACACACAAAGAAGGGTTTGTTTCCGAGAATATTTTTTTTTCTTGCCCTTTTTTGTTTTTAGGCGGAAAGCTGGAAAGGATAATAAACTGGGCTCAAATTAAATGGTTTAGGGAGACCTGAAACACTGGGGCGTTGTTGTTATCGGGTTAGGTTAAGTCAAGAGGTCCATCCACTTCACATCGAAATCTGGCAGTTAAGGATGATTTCTTTTGCAGAAACGATCAAAGCAAAAAGTCACGAAGCAAAAACGAGTGTGGAATTCGGTGGTCAGGGATTAGAAGAGGACAGAATCCTGGAGGCGCATCACATCTGGTTGGGCCAGCCACGGGCGAAAGGCTTGAGGAGTCTCCGAGTAGAGAATCTAGTGAACAGTTCGTTTGCTTGGAGAGTTCGCAGGGGAGAAATAGATGTCAAGAATTTAAAAAGTCGTTCTGCAGCTGGGGCTCTTGGTTCTCTTGCTTTGGTGCTTTGTTGCTGAGGTTGAACAAATTGATAAATGGCCGACGACGATCAGATGGTGGCAGCGGCGAAAATTAACAAGACTGTAATTTAATTTGATGCATGGTAAGTTACGGGGCTGGTATTGCTCTTACGCAGTACATCTTTATTACATCTTGTTGGCAGCCAAGGCGATTTTTGCCTCCCTCAAAATGGCCGCCAGCCATGAAGAATAATACTGTTATTTCCATTCTGATATTATTCCTCAGTTCCGCTTCTCGGATCTCAAACAAAGCACCTGTGAATTCACATTTGCTTAACATCATTCGTGCAATGTAGGGGTTTGCCAGGGTAGGTAGGCCACATAAAATTCTAAGAAAATGAGGTATCGGGCTACCGACCCGCGATACGGTCAACGGTTGCCCCTGATGATATATTGTACGGTACTCCGTATAAATATCCGATACAGATACAAAATGAAAGCCAATCCATAACCCCGATGTATGTCCAGAGTACATACAACATTCTATATCTGATATCCATCTCCCCTTACTCGGATATCTGGATCACCTCGCAAAACTCCGTATTTCCAGGGGAGTTCGTTCAACTCTCATGTTTCACCCTGTGCTCTCTAGGTGGATTCCCTCTGCATGCATAACTCGCCAGCTGCTGGGCCATGTCTCAGACACAGCAGCCTTATGCAGTCGCCCATTCGTACGTGATACGAATGGGCTACTGGCGCCAAGTCCAAAACGCGCCGTCACTAGTCTTGAGCATCATTGGTGGTGTGTTTAATCATTTATTAGTTAATAATGTGGTCCAGGCTGATCATCTCCGGATCAAACTAGCGAGGGAACAGCGAATTGGGAACGTCTTCGGCTAGTTTAGCGGGTGAGTGAAAATATCCCTTTTCGGGCCTCCTCAGGATTCTTTACTCCAATAATCTCATGAATTCTTTTTGTTGCAGTCATCTTGGCGCTAGTTCCCTCAGCCGCGACCTTACATAGTAAGCAGCACGCACGCGCCAAATCCCCTCAGCCGGACTTGAATACAATCCACAGAGTTACACTTTACAGGAGATCAGGAGAGGCTTATCTGAAGGGTACAATGGGTATTTATGTACTCTGCATACAATTTATTAACAATGCTGGTTCTAGTGAATATCCATAGTCGATTTGCACCCGCCGGCTAAATGCACTAGAGCGCATGAAGTACACCAGCAATTGGCTTTAGGAGGCAGGCTACTTACCTCCAACCTCATCAACTGTCTTTAAGAAAACAGGCCAAGCAGCCCCTATCAGTTCAGCCCGGACCATACACTGAGGGATTATGAATGTCAATCGAAGCAATGAGTGAGAAATACTTTTTTGTTAGACCCACCCCGATTGAGAAGACAAGATAAGCTTGAGCAATCACCGAATTTTTCAGAGAGGATAGAACTGGCGCAAGCTGATCATCGTTACAACTTACTTGAACTGCTCCCCTCGCCTGGGGCTACGCCCTGTTCGCGAGAAGCTGAGTCTGTGAGGGACAAGCCAGTTTTATTACTTGTCTGCGCCTACGTGAAGTGTACGAAGTATTCGAATTTGACAAAGACATCAAGAAGTGTCTGGTCGTGCGCCTTCGGCGGATCTACCGGATTTGGGGATAACGAAGCTTTCTACAAAGCAACGGGTTGAGGGATATATCGGCTACAGTGACGAATATCTGAGTAACCACCGGTCCGGACTCAGACACCAGCAGATCCAGGCACCAGAGTATCAAAGCGGTTGAAACAATGGCTAAATATATTTAACATGAACGCAGTTACTTTTTACCAGGGTGCCGTACTTTTTGAGTTTTTATAAAGCAACTCCTAGAGTAAGTTTCACTCCTACTCCCTTACTAGTTTCAGTTTTCTTCTAGCAAATACGTGTGGTGACCTTTACTCTGGCAATCTTACTTATCATGTACAGTACAACAGGGTTCCTTTTATAAAAAAAAATGCAACAGTGTAAAATTTGCGTTGTAAATAAGACTTATTTAAATGTTTCCAATAAATTAGAATTCTGAATATCATATGTAAGAGATTATTGCCGTGGTCTGAAGGAACCAGTAGGGGCTAATTAATGTATTGCTTGCAACAAAATGGGTCTTTCATGACTGCTAGCCTCAGGGCACGACAGTGCCGCGCGGTAAAGGCCTGGGCCGAGACGCGCGTTTGGTCACTCAACCAGACGATCCGCAAGAACTTTAATGTAACGACATGTTCCAACGGAGGAAGAGGGAGCTGTGTCTGGCACCATAGCCGTCACTATGATTCATGACTGTTGGCCTGATGATGGGATTGGTTTTTTCTACTCATTTTCTGCTGTCAATTTCACTACCTAAGGTGTTCAAGTAATTTACCAAATCAGAATTCCTGTGAAAGGATTGGGGATCCGATGGGACTCTGAGCATATATTGTGTGTAGTTACTCGGATAACATGTCCATGGATTCCAGAGTCCCACTCACTCAATGGGACTATGCATTCCTCGGCAAGCTAGCTACATCCACGATATGATAATGCAGACACCAGGAGAAAACGTATGCTTTCTCGATGGCACCGCATGGACGACTATGATTAAACTAACAGAAACCTGATCTTGTGGATGAGGATAGAGAGACCCCATTGTAGTTAGCGAAAAAGGGAAGGGAATTTAACAGAGACCGGTACCCCTCCTCTGCTAACATAAACGGAGTATCTCTATCCTCACCCACTGCCTCGGGATCAGCGCCGTGGTGTAAAATAGGACTCGCACACGCGAAGTGACCCTCGTCCACTGTCATATGCAATTTCGTTCCTTTCAACTCTCCCTGCGCATATACATCTGCTCCGTGTCCTAGCGAATCTGCCCGAAGAGCAAGAATAACTTGAGCCAGCTAGCGGATAGTGATTATTCTCTACATTGCTAGCAATGTCCTCCCTTTCAAGAAGAGCCTTGGAAGAAGGAAGAGGGAGGTTCTTTAAAAGGTCTCGTGAATAATATTATGAACCAGTTGATTTTACGAATTCAGATAGCAAACCGCCTCATGGCACCTCCCACGCTTCCGGAGTCCAGAGGAGAGTACTCTGAATATATTTGGGGATTTGCGGTCAAAGTTTTTCGTCTCTCTACCAGCCAGGAAACCTTTTTGTGGAGGATCTGGTGCGTGAGGACGCTGTTCGGGCTAAACAGCTAACAACAGAACCTGACCTGAAGCACATTTGATACCCAAGTTGGGAACCGTTTGGATCAGACGATAGCAGTTCAATGACAACCGGAAACCGCATCGAGATTCTCGAAGAAACATTTCAACGCGTTGCTGGTATAGCCACCTCTCTTCAACCTGAGGGAATATCTCTTCGGTTCCTCAATCGCTACGGAAATCTTGATGGTTAGTAAATAAATACGATATTAAAAAGAAAGTTCATAGCGTTCAGTACGATGGGGTAATCCAGCTGAGGACTGTGTCGCAATCCAAAATCATCCAACCTTTAATTTTCGACAAGATAAATAGCAAAACTTTCGATAAACTGCTAATATAGCTTGTGGAATTGTGCGCGAAGGCTAGTCAAACCAATATCTAGTCGTCGTCGTCGTCGGAGCCCTCGCTCTTTGGCATGGCCGTAACAGAGGGCTGTCACGTCGTTGATTTCCAAGCGTTCCAAGGTTGGAAACTGGTAGAATTCCACTCTATTCTCTGGACTCGCACGCTTGAAGCAATACTTCAAACTCCACGATTAGCTAGTGCATTAGAAAGCCAACGTAGCGTTTTTGCATCGTCATGCCAAAGGTCAGGTTAATCGTGGCCATCCATGTGATGGAGACGTAGTAGGGTATCGTCGAGTCTCGCCTTTATGATTATGATAATGATGAGGATGATTGTGTTTTGATTGGTCTGGGAATATTTTCTTATTTTTTTCTTCTTCTTCACTTCTTCTATTTAATTGCCAAAATAGGGCTAACATTGCGGACATTTCTGGTGTGCGCGAAGATTGATTAGAGCCAATATTATGTCCTAAATTCGTAGCTTGGGGTTTTCATGGTTAATGTTCAGGTACTGAAGGCGAATGGTCATATCTTGAGGCAATTTCCGTGTTAATGGACCCTATGGCCAGGTCGGTCGATTGGTTCTCAGTTAGCAGGCAAAGGTGACGTTGTTTGGCCATTAAACTGGGCTGTTACCGCACAGGTTCGGAGCAAGTGGATAGTTGAGGTGCCAATCCGCCAAAGAGCTTCTTGTATCACTATTATGACATGGGCGCCGAGACGTTATTCCGCAGTAACAAATCAACCTGCGTGTACATCTGTAGAATGGAGTGAAGACTTTAGGCGGATCGCGCACGGACCAGGTGGTTAGCTAAGCTTATGCTGGCGAGACTTGATGTTTGATCCGCAAACCGAACACAATCTTGCGGAAATCAAACAGGCCCCGATAACGAGACGGCACTCTCTACTGTTGATCGCTCAGTTTTGATTGCCAGCCGTCAAGGCAGTATGTCTTTCTTTGCCTTTGATACCACCCTGCCGAGAGATCGCCCCTCTGGCCGGCAAACGCGGGATATTTTCGAGAACCCTGATCCCTTTGCGCAAGTTGCCCATGCCACCACGGAAGATGATGACGATGCGTATAACTCCCCACATCTTTTTCCCTGCCCAGGTAGTGATGATTTTACTAATTGTGGTGTGAAGAATTGATTTCGAAGATACCTACGATGGACTGGGTGACCAGTTGGACGAGGGCCAAGATGCGTTTAATGAAGACACTTTTGGTGGAGGAGAGGATGAGAAGCAGCCCGTAGGGAAGGATTTCGATTTCTACGGGAAAACCGCCCAAATGTCAAACGTGCTCGATGAGGAGCAGATGTTGTATAAGCTGAAACATCCTCCCCGGGAATCCGATCCAAAATCTCCAGTTCCGACTCCTGCCCAGCCTAAGCGGACTGGATATGAGCTTTATCAAGACCCGGGCTATATCCCCGAGATTCAGGCGAAGTCAACTGTTTGGGGGACGGCTGTGGGACAAAAGCCCAAGGCAGAGGATAGTACTCAATTTTCCAAGCCTGCCGCGCTAGCGAAGAAGATAATGAGCTTGGAAGAGGTTGAAGCGCAAATGCGGGCACAGAGCAAGAAACCTCTGGCAACGGAGCAACCCTCCGCTCCTCCACCGCCTCCGCAAACTGCTCCTCAATTTCCGGGCGCCATCCCACAGGTGACGGTTCCACTTACTATGCCTCTCCACGATAGACCTGCCCCTCCGCCCGATGGTGTCCTACCAACGTCCCTTCAGGAGTTCCCACCCCTTGACCAACAACGGCAATATGCTCAACTGGGAAAGGATGCTCTTGCAGCCCAGGCATTCCAACGCCAACAGTCTTTCCCGCCTATGGAAGCCATGCTACCTCGTCCCGGAATGCCTCCCCCACCCATTCACCATCAAAATCGCCCACCGCCAAGTGCTGCACCGCAGCGCCCAATGCGACAAGTGCAGCACCACCAACCCAAATCACAGGCGCCTATGGGTCCTCCTGGTCAAATACCTGCGACATCCGGCATGCCACCTAATTTAGCACCTCTGACTGAGGAGCAGAAAAAAGCCAATTTGATCGAGGATGCAAAACGCGCAAAGCGGAATCACAAGATATTCCTTCTTTCCAAAGGAAACGGTTTAATGACTCCGCAGGATAAGAATTTCATTACTCGTATACAGTTACAGCAGCTGGTCGCCGCAACAGGTAACGTGACAGACCCGGAAAGCGAGACATCGCTGTCTGAGGACTTCTATTACCAAGTTTACAGCCAGATCCGTGGAGCTCCTAGGGAACACCCACGCCAACCTCTAGGTCATTTCGCGCAGACCTACCTTTTTCAAACCGGAGGGCGATCTGCAGGGGGCATGGGAAGGCGACAATTTTACACAGGAGACAACCATATGCAGCGGATGCAACAGCAGGTTCAACGGGCCGTGGAAGCAGCTAAATTGAGACCGAAAAACAAGCAGTTGATAATTGAAGGAAGTCTAGGCAAAATATCTTTTAGCAACGCCAAAACACCCAAGCCGCTTCTAAATATCAAACGCCCCGATAGCTCTGACGGCCAGAAAGCTTCTAATCTTAAAAAGGGCAGCCATACTGCATTGAGTGCCAGTGACAGGAAGTCAATATTGAAAAATATCGAAAATGTATATGGAACTCTGATGCAAATGGAAGACCATGAACGAAGTATGCCGCCACCCCCCGATGAAAGTGATCCTGGATCAGTCGAAAGGCATATGGAATGGAGACAGAAGATGCAACATCTCAACCAGAAACTCTGGTCAGATATGAAAGTATTAGAACCAATCGTTCCTGGCTCGTCTACTCCACACCCCTTTATTGCGTTCTTGTCATACCCCAAGGGTAAGAAGGCCATTCCTCGCATCTTCCGCCAAATAGACCAAGAACAGCGTGTCACCATCCTTACCATGATCATTGTCCATCTCGATTCATTGGATGTTGTCCAGCGAGCACAACTTCAACTTGGAGAATCTCAGCCACCTTTGGCTGTACGAGAAGAAATTGACCTGTTTTCGCATGCTGTCATGCCCAGCCTACTTGGCTACGTTAACGAGGCGCCGATTAATATTATTACCGGCCTCCTGGGTCTTGTCATTGGTCAGACCCACGTCCAAACAGTGGCGAAGACTCGAGTCGGTCTTGGAGTTCTAACCATGTTGCTTAGCCGCGCGGAACTGGTCAAAGAAGGTGGCACCGTAGAAGACGAGCTGTTGAAGTCATGGACGGAGCTTTATAACACATTTTTTGACCGGCTAGAGCCTGTCTTTGGCGATATCTTCCCTGGAACCATTAACAGTGGCGATGATATGTACGTATGGCAGTTCTTAGCTGCCGTAGGTATCGGTGCCAGCCCAGAACAACAGCAACGCTTGGTTATTGCTGTCAAGTAAGTGCCTTCTTAACATATTCAATCATTTTTGCCTTGGACCCTTTGCTCACTTTGTTTGCTTTTTGCAGGGAGCGAGTTATGGAAACCGTTGCTCAGAGTAAAACCCTTCCGGCGGATATGGCTAGCCAACGCCTTGGCAATGTCAACCTCTTCATGCGAGCCATCGGGCTCGATGTCGAGCTTTTGGGATAGACCAAAAATCAGCCGCAAGATACCTACTGGAGGCTTTTCGACCAATACAGCTACGATAATACACTCTTCTTTTGATCGGATATAATTAGCCCTTCGTAAACCGTTCCACAAAGCGGTTTTCAAAAACATTATACACAGCTGAGACAGCACAAGGGGAAGTCGCCTAAACACATGACGGATATTGAACAATTTACTGTCGACACACATACATCTACGAGATATTTCAACTCCTTGTTACGAAAATTTCGAGTTTTCTTTCCATTCTTTGTTCCAAAAAAAGGAAAGGATATAATTTGTGAGGGAGTGCTCAAAATGGCATCTTTTCATATGAAATTAAAATACTGTTTAATAGTATTATTGATGTGGCGAGATACCAACTACGTCCTATTGTATTTTTTTGTTTATTTTTCTTTTCTTTTATTTTTTGTCTGACCAGGTTTCGCGCTTTCGTTTATGGATTCTTTATTATCAATTACTATTGCTTACGGCTTTCGTGGACGATTTTGTGTTGCGTTTCTCCGTTTCAACAAAAAGGATCCTCGCATTGTCTGCACTGCGTTTTTACTTTTTATAGTCATTTTATTGGTATTTATTACTTACACGAGCTTTTTATTTCGTTGCATATTTCACCTTTTATCGCTAGTTCTTTCTTATTTACCTACCTAGGTAATTTCATGACACAGCGAAATTCAAAAGTCACCGCTATAAACTACCCCGCAAAAGACACGTATTGGGATATAGTATCCATTTCTTCCTCTAATCGACTTCTCGCCGGTGTGGTTGGGAACCGAAGAGGTCTTTAGATTTACTTCGTGTATGACTTAGTATTTCCCTATACGTGTAGTCGAAAGGGAGAACAGAAGTTGTCCTTTTGATAGCCTGTTTGACTGCTTTGACCTTTCGCTCCCAACTCGAGTGGTGTTTCAAGTACGATGCATTGCGGATATAAGCGGCAGACTGTCAATTTCGGATCGACCAAGTCAGGGATAAGAGCAACGAGAACATATTGATCTTGTACTAGGAATATATCAAACAACAAGTAGTGGTTGTTGTGATTATTGCAAAACAGGTCCGTAGATTGCCCCCTACATGAGCGAGACACGTCGTCGTTCATTGCTCATAGTACCTAGGCATTATTTTGGGTTGGGCATGAAGATTAGATCCTATATCATTCTATTAATCCTATTAAGCCGAACACATTCAAATGCAAAAAGTTAAGCCAAAATATGGGGAAGTACTAGTACTGACAGGCTTGTATTGGTAAGTTGTAGCTAGATCTGTACTGCAGGAATGTAGTGCCGCGAGGCCAGGAAGCGAGGCGCACTTCAGGTGTGAGTGTCTGATAGTGGGTCTATAAACCGCCGCAACGAGGGAGGGCATATTTTCTATCATCAACTCGTTGAAGCGGCAATGTTGTTGCTTTTAAAAATTATATCGTAGAAAACTAATGTAGATATTTTGAAGTATCTATAAACGAATGGGAGCAAATATCATTGGTACATGAAAGCAAGACCTCTCCCAGTCACAGAATGAGTACTCCATATGAGCTTGCGAGATCAGAAGGCAGTTTTCAAGGCATAGTTCTTAAAATAATAAAGCAGTTTGGAAAGATGACACACTCCTTAGGCAGTGACGAAGTAAACATAATCATCCGTTAGCTTTGGAGAGTCCGGAATTTGTTGCTTCTTTCATAATTCAAAAAGATCTCAGGAGCGTGGAAGAGCGGGCTATTTAAAAAATAAAACCTTAGAGGAGTACAAAAATTAAGTGCACTGTTCATAACAGCATGTATGTCGCCTTAGTATGCTATGATGATAGGCATTTAGCCATGATGTCACAGAGGTGTGGTGCGTTCATGTGTGGTGCTGGCATAAAGTTTGTACTTGGATAAACTTTTAGATCATGTGATATCAACTTTCGGGTAACTACTAGCATCAACCTTAAATAACTTTATTTTGTTCACTAGGACCCTGGGTCAGCGGTAGTAAGCGGCTTCGGGGATTGGCGTGGGTGGGTGTGGGGGAACTGTGTATGGGTGTTCTCTGGAAGAATTCATGGTTGGAATGGGTGATTTGTGACGGGGATTGGAATCAATGGGGTCTCTGCTGGTAGTTAAGCGATCGTTAGCTGAACTGGGTTCGCCTACTACTTCTCTCTCCTGGACGTGAGATGCCAACGTGGAATCCTATCCGAAAGGACCGCAGTAAGCTCAAGGTACTACGTTGTATTTGTCCCCAACCGCGACAAACTTTTATTTCCTCAACAAAGATGTCCTTCAATTATTCGCCCTGATCCGATGGGCCGTGGGAAAGTCACGTGTCTGCGAAGTTGGGGAGGGTTCGGACGGGAAATCGTCGATCAGCCATATTAACAAATCAGCCTGGTTCAGAGTTTTGCTGGAGATATTACCTCGTTCTTCTTGTTGGCAAGAGGGTTCAGGCTATCAAAAATGGATGAACATTGTACTAGCAGAATTTGTAATTCTTGCCCCGAACCAACCATCCGATACGTAGTCTTTTAAACCGTGAATGGACATCGTATATCAAAATTTTCGAAACATCCCTCACCCAGAATTGATTGCGTATGCAAAACGAAGCCAGACCCCACTAGTGGCCCTATACCTGGTTGAGATGCAGGTACCTGGTTTGTCGAGGCCACTACGGAAGTCGAGGGAGACGCGTCGCACATGTTGATTGGAACCCAGCGAAATCCAAGCATGCAGATTGTAGAGGATGGGAACTTGGTGCAGCCAAAATCAGCATGAAACAGGAATGCGAATGTCAATGGTGGCAACAGTGAGCAGTTTTGGTGGGAGCAACAAACCGAACCGGCTTACGTTAGTTAACTAGAGCTCCAGCACGACGACGACGACAACAACAAAAATGATCGACTAATTACCCCTCCATGCCCACTCAACCCTCCCCCGACTGCTACCTCGTCCATTTTCCCTTCCACAACCACACAAAACATATAGCGAGGATCGCGTCACTTGGTAACTTCACATCTGAATCTCAGTTTTCCGCTCTCTCTGTTCCTTGGTCCCCTTAACTCACCAACCATAGACTGTAGCATACCCCGCAATCGCCTCCAGAACCGTCATATCTTCCCGATACCGCTCAAGCAAACTTCTTCGCAGCCTAAATCATGACCGTTGGCAGTGTTCTCATTACTGGGTACTTTTTTTCCCTTCTCAATCGATTTTCCCTTGCTAATCGGATTCAATCGCTGACCTGCGCGCCGTGTGATGTAGTGGAACCGGCTACATTGGCTCGTTCACCGCCTTGGCGCTACTCGAGGCCGGATACAAAGTCGTCATCGCAGACAATCTGTACAATTCCTCTGATGAAGCCATCAATCGCATCGAGTTGATCTGTGGCAAGCGCCCAGACTTTGTCAAAGTCGATATCACCAATGAGGCTGATCTAGACAAGGCCTTTGAGCAACATCCGGACATTGACAGCGTCATCCACTTTGCCGCACTCAAGGTATGTAAATGGAAGTATGAAATGTCTAGCTAGTAGTCATGCTTGGTGTATCTTCTAAAATAGAGAAGCGCATACTATTGGGTGTTTTGCTTACGCTTCTGCTTTCCGAAATAGGCCGTTGGCGAATCGGGCGAAAAGCCACTAGACTACTACTACGTCAACGTATACGGATCGATATGCCTCCTACGTGCAATGAAACGACACAATGTCACGAACATTGTTTTCTCCAGCTCTGCTACCGTCTATGGTGACGCAACCCGATTTCCTAACATGATACCCATTCCTGAAGAATGCCCTCTTGGCCCAACCAACCCATACGGAAACACCAAATTCGCCGTTGAGACCGCGATTACGGACTTCATCAACGCAGAGCGAAACAATGCAACCAAGGCCGGAAAGCTAGAAGAGGCTGAGAAATGGAACGGCGCCTTGTTGAGATATTTCAACCCAGCAGGAGCGCACCCAAGCGGAATCATGGGAGAAGACCCCCAGGGTGTACCATATAACTTGCTACCCCTCTTAGCGCAGGTAGCCACAGGAAAGAGAGAGAAACTTCTTGTATATGGAGATGGTCGGTGCCCGAAATATCCGAAAATTAACCCACCGGTCCCCTCCCTTCTTTGAATAGGCGATTCCATATTTGTAGTAGCTGACAACCCGCCATTTACTGCATGATTTATAGATTACGCCTCCCACGACGGCACTGCAATCCGCGATTATATTCACATCCTCGACTTAGCCGCCGGCCACCTCCAAGCCCTCAATTACCTTCGCGCCAACCATCCAGGCGTGCGCGCCTGGAACCTTGGCACCGGCAAGGGCAGCACCGTTTTCCACATGGTTAAAGCCTTCAGCGCTGCTGTGGGCCGCGATCTCCCCTATGAAGTCGCTGGCCGTCGTGCTGGTGACGTACTCGACCTCACTAGCAACCCAAGCCGCGCCAACCGCGAGCTTGGCTGGAAGGCGACCAGAACGTTGGAAAATGCCTGTGAAGATTTGTGGCGGTGGACGAAGAATAACCCGGCGGGATATAGACAGCAGCCACCGCAGGTTCTGCTGGATAACTTGAAGGCTGGAAAATAAAATAGACTCTTTTCTTCCCTTATTTATTTATTTCTTGTTAAAGATGGGTGAAATAGACTAGGGAATCATGACCATTTTTCTTGTCGCTTCTTCCTTGCCTTTGCCCCTTTGCCTCTCTCTCCTCTCATGGCTCCGAGACAAGGTGAAGAAGGGTGGGAGGTGAACGACTTGTAGAATTGGGTCATGGCTATATTTGCTTCTTTCGTTGACTAGAATAGACGCGGTGATACGTTTGAGATCTTACATGAGAGAAGGGCAAATAATTGCCAACCCCCAGCCAAATCCATGTCAGGGTCCTGTACATTTTGAATGGCAACCGTGTGTTATAGCAGTAGCTATCATATAACCCTGTTGGGGTGACTAAACGAGAAATGTCTGCATTGATATTACATTGCGCCTCGTTCATTGGGCCAAACATCTCTATGTAGTTAGATCAGAGTAAACAAACCATACCCTTGGCCGCAGGCTATCCGTCATGGTGAGAAGAAGGTAGTCGGGTAAAATCGAAATGTATATATATTTAAATATATATGGAAAAACCATTGTAATCGACACAACAGCACAATACAAAATGTCCCTGAATAAAACAGGTCGGTATGATATATATGCTTGGACGCCGTTGCCTCAGAACTCCTTAGCCATTGAATGATCCCAAAATATATCGTTTAAACCGGCTCTTCTGTGTCCCTATTTTGCCTTCCTACTCCTTCTCGACCCTGGCGTCTGCTGCTTATTTCGTTTTCCCGGGTCCGAACCCGCTCCGCCTTCAGCATCCACTCCCGAAGACGCATTCGCGTTTTGCCGTTCTGTCTCCAATACCTCCCGTTCCTTCTTCTCAAGCGCACGGAGAATAGCACCCTCTGTCTCCCGCTGCTCGATCTGGCGAGAACTCAACTCCCATAATTCCTTCCCGATCTTCTCATCCATAACTTCTTTGCGTAAGATATCCAACTCCCTACATTCCTTGATTAGTTTCCCACTATTGACGCCGGAACCAACCCCAGGTCCACCGATATTCGCCGCGGGAGCTCCAAACACAATGTCCATTGCAGCGGTCAAGAAGCTCTGTGATCCTTGCTGTGGAGATTTTAAAACAAGCCACCAAATGGGCCATGTTATTAGGTAGATGAGGAGACCTAATAATGAACCTCCTGTTATCCATCGCCGTGTACCAGGTGTACGTGAGAAGCCCGGATCCACGACGAGAACGCGGGTATTGCAGGGCTGCTTATCCGGCCGTTCATAGGCGGAAAGATGGGATTGGAAGGATTTAGCAAAGATCATTAACGCGAGTTTGGATGTTGCATACATGCTGCTTGGATCTGCTTTAGTTTTGCCAGCGGTCTTATTATTTAATGTTTGGGCGGGCTTTTGCGCGGGTTTCGAATTGCGCGCTACTGGTTTATTAGAAGCAGGTTTTGCATACGCGGTACGCATGCTCCTATCTTCGAGGGTTCTCAAGTCCAATTTCGCGCCAATGTAGCTCGAGCATGTCCCAAATATCACCCTGACATCTCGATCTGCGGGTTGGGCGCGTAGTGCAGGACTCAGGATGCTGAGTAGGTGGTAATTGGCAAGGTAGTTGACTTGCCACTCTTCATCTAGACAGTCTACAGTTGTACGGGGATTCGAGCGAGAGGGTTTTATGGTATTGGCACAGAGGATAACCATATCCAGTCGCCGGGGGGGAGCATTGTCAATCCATTTCGTAGCGAACGTTCGTATGGAATATAAGGAGGAGAGATCAACTTGCTCGGCATAGATGAGCTGATTGCCGGTAGCATTCCTAAGGTCTTCAATGTAGTCGACGAGGAAAGGATCGGAGGGCGCGTGTCGTGTAAGGAGGATGAGTTGGGCGCCTTGGGAAGCTAGATTGTGTGTGATCGAAGCCCCAATTCCCGATGTGCCGCCCTACAAGCAAATTGTAAGTTGAAGGTAAAAACGTGGATTCGAAAGCAAAAGCAAACACATACCGTGATCATGACTACTTTAGAGTGCATTAAACGCTCCGCAGTATTCCTTGTGCCCCCAAAGTAGCGTTTCAATAGGACAATAAGGGCGAGCGCAACGGCTGCCTTCAATGCTGTTACAGCATATGGGATGCTTGAGATGCCCTCGGCCGCCCAATGTGCCAGAAAAGGGACCGGCATTGTGGAATAGTAGTCCTCCAACTACGGTCACGGAGCTCCCAGCTATAAGAGCAGTCCATGTAGCGATTTCAAACATTGCCCTTCTTGTCGTTGGACTGGGCTGAAGTATTACATCAGCAGCTAGTTACAAGCGCGCGGTAATCGTCGATCTGCCGACGCCACCGTCATTGTATCGACTACTATCAGATTATTTATTTATTTACATACAGAGTACTCCTGACGCTTTGCAAAGAAATCCCTCTACAACTACGCTACACACTAGCAAACGGGAGTACGTATAAGCGTCAAATGGCTAAACGATAATGGCATACGATGATAATGAATACTTTCTCCCGCTCGAAGACCAAAGAGTTTTCGGAGCCGGCATCAAAAGGAAACGGGTCCCTTTCATCCCCTCCAGCGAAACATTTGGAAACACCGTATCCAGCACAACACCCAGCACCCCAAACACGTCCTCGATAGGCGACAAGTACCTATCCATCGTCCTGTCCTCCACGGTAGATACCGAGAAATCGAAGCGCTACCGCGCTACCTCAGCCCAAGCATCCGTATCCACCAGCACCACCACCCCAACCTGCGAAATTTGTGACCTACCACTTTCCCCATTTCCCTCTTCTTTCTCAAGTCACAAGACGAAATACACTCCAAATCCACACGAAGCCACCCTCGCCCATCAAGTTTGCCTTCCGCACTCCCACCCACCCTCTGCCATCGACCGCACCCGACCCGGTTTCAAGTACCTCTCAGCACAGGGCTGGGATCCAGATTCGCGTCTGGGCCTAGGCCCGCAGGGACATGGTATCTCTGTACCGCTGAAACCTAGGATAAAGCACGATACCCTCGGTCTAGGGGTTAAACCTCCCAAACCTGGCCAGGAGAAGGCGAAGACAAAAGCGGAGAAGTTGAATGCGAGGCAGGTGAGAAAGATGGAGGTGGAGAGGAAGAAGAAGGGGGAAAGATTGAGGGAGATGTTTTATGCGAGGGAGGATTTTGAGAAGTATTTGGGGACTTAATTAACTATGAGTGATGATGCAATGATCGATGAGCCGTAGGCTTATTGGGCCTAATAGAAGGGGGCTACATCGAGTTTCGATGTGTAATGTCATGATACCCATTTTGTTTAGTTTTGTTTAGCTTGGCTTAGTTTCGTTAGGGCCTCATATAGTTAGGTCGAAAGACACCTGTGAGATAAATTATTGAAAAAAAAAAATTATATATATACATTATGAAACGGCTTCCTCTGAAAGAATCATCCTAATTCTGTCAAAATACCTTCTAGCACGTTCCCGTTCAACTTCATAACATTACTCACCTACCTAAGAATTTTACATGGAAAAATGGGGAATGAGAAATACAAGATTAACACCACCTGATGGATCCGCGCCAGTTCTATGCTGAATGAAGTCAGGAAGTGGAGATGAAAACAGGATGAACGGATATTGGTAGTCGTCCGGCGAGCATATATTCGAGGTATCATAGGGAGAACGACAAAAATAGGGCAAAAAGCATCTCCAGCAAATAGGAATTTGCTTTTCTAATCACTTGAAGAAATTGCGCTTCTTCTTCTCTTTCTCCTTGTCTTTATCTTTTTCCTTCTTCCCTAATTTGTTACTAGATGTAACCGCCGGCACGGTAGGTTTCATCGGTTTACCCGCAGCACCGTTCGGCGACCTGGGCGGAGCATCTCTGGAGCTGATAGTCATTGAAGCAAGCCCACCAGTGGGGGGGACTGGAGACTGTTGGGGTGCTGGTTTCTCGAAGAGGTGCGCAGGAGCCTTTGGTGCGGGTCGATCTGCGGGAAGATCCAATCGACGTTTGTCGACACTAAGATCCCCGAGCTGGCGTAAAAAGAGTTTCGGTGTGAGCATGTGGGATGTGGCTAGGTAAACGTCCTTTGAGGAGGATCTGGCTAATTCATAGCAGGAACGAGCCTCGGAAAACGTCGCACCGCCAGCCATGAAAAGAATAATTCTTTGGCGGGGCTCCGCTGCAGATGGGCGGGTTCGAGCCCAGGTTGGTTTTGCACTTCGAAGGGATGCTTGAGAAGCATTATCTTGACCCATTGTGCCGTCCGGGTCCAGATGAGGCCTAGTATAAGGGAAAATTGTAGCGTCCAACGTGCCTTTGTTCTGTTCTTCCAGTAAGAGTTTCAAGTTAGGTTCGAAGCGGGAAAGACTCGTGTCATCTTCTGTCGTTTGAGTGGGAACCTTTCGTGGAAACAAAGGCTCGGGTTTTGGCGTAGTATCCTTAAGCGGCTTTTCTACCCTTGCACCCAATAAATCGAGGTTATATATAACCTCGCCATCCTGTGGTGGAAGTTGGGAGTGAGCAAGAAGCTTTTTTATATCTCCAGGAAGAAGACCATCCCTGTAGAGCAAGTAAAGAAGAATTAACCTCAGGCGCTCTGACGGCCCAATGCAATCCTCATCTAATAGGCGAACTAGCTGGTCAGCGAGATTCTTAGGTTTCCGGTAATCTTCGTCCAAGCCTGTAGAAAGTGACTACCACAAATTAGTCGGGGAAGAAAAGTAGTAAAATTGCAAACGCGAAGGGATGTGAAGGTTACCTGCTCAACAGAAGCGATTTCCATTAATTTCCGTTCCTGGAACAACCTCATACACTCTTGCGCCATATTAAGATGTAGGGTATATGCGTTTTTGCCTTCTTGAAATTCAGCCAACCCAGCAATCATGTCCTTGACGGTATTGAGGTTGGCAGTTTCACTTCAAATTTTTAAATCCACATAAGTAAGGGAGACTTAGTATAAACTAGGAATCAACTAAGGTCGCGACTCACCTCTCGTTGAATTGAGGGTTATCTGCTCGAAATTTATTAAAATCATCCACGAGTTTTCCTAGTAGATCCTTCATGTGCAGATGCCGGCTGTCGATCCAAATTCTATCATGCTCACTTATCTCCATTTCCTTTTCCTCTTCATTTGGTAAGCCTTCATTGAGCGTAGTTTTGTAAGTCACTTTATCTCCTTCTTTTATAGGTAGCAGATCATGGGCCATGGCCTGATACGTAAATTCATGAACTAACGGGGCGTAGATATCCATTGATCGGTCCAGAATATAGAGTATTCCCCGCGGCCGCGGGGACGGTGGTGGGTAATCATCATGGTGTTTTGCGTACTCATCTAGCTGATCCTGCACAAACCGCGCCAAGTGAGAGCAGAGGACGCTTGCTTCGTGAGCTGGATTTTTCGGACGATAGTATCGGACGACAGGGTACTCGCCAAGCGAAACGCAGACCGATACAATCTAGGTGGTTCACATATTACTATTTTGTCTAAAAGGTCTTCACTAGAAGGCACCAACCTTTTGAGCCAAATCGTCCAGATGAGGCCTGATCAAGTTATTGCAGGCAGGATGAAAGAGTGTCGGGAAGCTCCACGGGTCCCTGAATATTGCGACATGGGCTTCCCTAGGGAAGAAATTGATATTCATGACACGGAAATCAGCGATCTGATCCCGAGCCATGGATGACCTTTCTATCCTGTGCCGCAACTGGGGGTCGAGATCTAGATCCTAGTCAGAACACACTTTCCAAGTACCGATTTGCAACAGGCTGACTTGAAATCCAAACCAAAAATGATTTCCTGTACCGCCGGCGCTCGAAATCCGCCATAACACAGTCTACGATATGGGACAACGGTGACAGTATATAAAGGGCATCGAGATCCTTATTCATTGGGCGCCGGTCCTCGATCTGTTCAACGTCTTCAATTAGTTAGCACAAGGCCAGTCAAAGTAAGAGATACAGGCTAGGCCGCCTACTCGTAACATTCTCTTTCAAAATATCATCTTCCTTGACTGCATTATCGATGAGCTTCCTGCTCCCTTCGTCCAATACTAGGACTTTCCACTAGAATCCAAAGTCAAGTCAATGTCGATTCAGCTTGTGGAAGCGAAAACCAGGAGTCGCTCACGTCTCTGCCACCGGTAAAACGAATTGTGTCCAGGATAGCTAAAGAAAGAAGCATGTTTAGCCAAAGATAGCTGAAAACCAACGGACTCCAGGTAAGGGGAGCTAGCTGCCTACCTCTGCGCTGGATCTCTATCAAGGAGGAGTCCATCTTGTCTGGTGGTCGGCGCGAAGCATGGGGCACTGAGCGGGACAGTGATAGGGTCAGATGATTGATAGGACCTGATACTACGAAAATATATGTCGCAAGACAGTGTGGAGTATTCTGTTTTAAAGGCAGAAGGCGAGAATCAGACAAGAAAGCGTCGTGGAGTTAGTTCACCCCCCGACTCGTCACTTGTGGCGGCCGTGTTTCGCGGGTTCCCCTTCGCTGCCCCACCGACCAACTCGGCTGGGTGGAGTCGAGGCGGCGGCTCGGAGCTCCGGTTTTTCCATTCCGCGGATTTTTTTCCAAGCTTCCAACCATTTATCGCAGCAGAAAGCGCTTACAAGCCTCCATGTCTAAAGATTGGTACATTTTCATGCTTTGCCATTCGGGCTTGCAAGGACAATTATTTGAATGATACCACTAACAAAACGCGAAGCGCACTTCTGGCAGGTTTTCCATACTTCATATTACGAGCATGCAAGTATGGCGGGCGCCACAAGGCCGATGCTTGCTTTGTGTCTTCAGACCTGGGATTCTGCCATTGAACCGGGCCTTCAATACAACTTCTGCATGGCAAAGGTCAAAGCCTAAAGCCAAAAAGCAAGCCCACATACCCCATGCACAAGTTATAGAACCTCATGACCCTAGTTCAGGGCTTCCAGAAAAGGTACGATAATACTATAACCGAAGCCAGTTTTCTATCCCAGCTTACACGTCCATGTTTATAGGCGCAAGTGAGACTCCCCCCGCACATTCGGCAGCGGAATGCAAGGCGTTCAGCGACGGGAAAAGCAGGGAATTTGGCATCGGTGGTATTGACAGCCGTGTCCGCGGTACGGCTTGGGTTCCAACGGCAGGGCCAACTCCCCGGCCGCTGGGCGGGGTTTGAGGAGTTCGTAACACGGGCTGTAAAGGCCGAAACTCTTTCTCCTCTTGACCCAGAGGACTCGGAGGCCCTCAACCTCAGAGGAAGACTTGAACGAACTTTCGTCAACTCCGGACCGGCAGAATTGACCAAAACGCTAAAAAAGGAATTCAAAATTTACAACTACGATGCCAACTTTTCCTCAAGCCTCAAGGAACAAAGGTCGCTGGCGGATCTGCGTAACCCAACAGAATGGTATCCTGCTGCTCGCAGCTTGCATCGTACAATTCACCTTCATGTCGGCCCAACCAATTCAGGTAAAACCTATCATGCCTTAAAGCGACTCGAAAAAGCCAAGACCGGATTCTATGCTGGCCCTCTACGGCTTCTCGCTCATGAAATATACACCCGTCTCAATGCCAAAGGCATCCCATGCGGCCTCGTAACTGGTGACGAGGTTAGAATCTCGCAGGATCAAATTCCGGGAATTTTTAGCAATACTGTCGAAATGGTCCCTTTCGGTCAAGACGTTGAGGTTGGGGTTATCGATGAGATCCAGATGATCGCAGACCGTCATAGAGGTTGGGCTTGGACACGGGCATTGCTAGGCGCTCGGGCCCACGAGCTACACCTTTGTGGCGAAGAAAGAGTTGTACCACTGATTCGCGACTTAGCTGGCTTGATGGGGGATAAGCTTGAAATTCACCACTACGAGCGGCTCAACCCTCTGAAAGCCATGAGCAGAAGTTTGAAGGGAAACTTGTCAAATCTTCAAAAAGGGGATTGCGTCGTTGCGTTTTCTCGCATTGGTATTCATGGTTTGAAGCAAGATATCGAAAAAGCAACTGGCCGGAGAGCTGCTATTGTATACGGTAGCTTACCCGCGGAAATTCGGTCGCAGCAGGCAGACCTATTTAATGACCCTAATAACGACTACGACTTTCTCGTGGCGAGTGATGCGATTGGCATGGGCCTCAATTTGTAAGTCCCGTATTATTTTTCATCCGTGGTTTGCAAGACTCTGACCTTCTATTAAAGGAGCTGTAAACGAATTATTTTTGAATCCGTGGTGCGAAGATTACCGACAGGGTTGACGCGGCTTACCGTATCCCAAGTTAAACAAATTGGAGGCCGTGCTGGTCGATATCGTTCAGCAAAAGATACGGCGGACACAAATAATTCCCAGATGGCCAGTTCAGACAAGGAAGCAGAAACAAATGTTGGATTTGTGACCTCCCTCGAAGATGTGGATCTCCCTTACATTCGGAAAGCCTTGGACACCGAGCCAGAACCCATCCTCTCCGCGGGATTATTGCCTCCGGATCATATCGTGAAACGCTTTTCAGAGCACTTCCCACCTGGCACCCCTTTCGCATATATCCTACAACGCCTCCACAACATAGCGCAAGTGGATTCCAGCTTTTTCCTTGGCGATGGCCAAAGCCATGCTGCGGCGGCAGAGGCCATAGACAGCATCAACGGTCTTAGCATGGATGAAAAGCTTATCTTCCTCTCAGCGCCAACTCATATGAGGGATCCTCAGATGAGCAATATTTTCAGGGAATTTGTGCGTTGTGTGGCGGAGAATAGGAGTGGCGATCTGCTCGAAATCGACGATCTACCCATCGACGTTCTCGACAAACCAGTTTCCGGCGACAAAGGCTACCTCGCTACACTCGAAACCTTACATCGATCCCTAGTTCTTTACCTCTGGTTGAGTTACAGATGCGGAGGCATTTTTACAAATCGAGCGCTTGCTACCCATGTCAAAGCATTGACTGAAATTAAAATGGATAGAGCTTTGACTGAATTTTCGGCGAATCGACACCTACGGAAAGCTACTTCCCTTAGGAGGCAGTATGCTTTGCAACAACAAACAGAAAAGCGAGAAAAAGCTTTTGCTACTGAATCAGAAGGCGTGGATATCGATTTTGGAAATATTCCAGAAGCGGAAGTGTGGGACGATATGCCCGAACAGAAAGAGTCCTTGAAAGCTTCACGTTCAACGGCTTAGAACAAATGGGGCTAGTTAATAGACTAAAAGTTGCATTCAACCTGTCCACAATTCTCCTCACCCCCTACTGCCCGCGAGTTGACTCGGCTTCCAAACGCGATGGGCCACCCTCAAACGGCGCTCATCCAGAGCTAGCAAAACGCGGCGGCATTGAATTTTAGCAGCGCCGCCTCCCATGCATTTTACCTTTGGTCACCCCGCGAATATGTACAGGTACATAAGAGCATGGTGGTATGGGGAAGCCGCAATCCGGCTCTATAGGGCTCCTACCCACCTCCGGAATCACTGTAGACGTTGGTCGCCTTCTTTTAGGGGCCGCCTCATACCCCTATCATGACATGATTCCCTTATGGTCCCATGGATTTACGACACTGAATTATCTTCCGGACCACCACTCTCACCTCCAAACTCCGAACGACCCGTTTTCATGATTGCCTTACCGCCCCATAGCTATAACCAAATCATTGTTTATAGACCCCTGCAGGCTTTCTTCTTGTCCCTTCACCCTGTATCAATACACATTATAGAGATCCGTTTATTTCTCCAGTTTCTTCGTCTATTTTTTTGGTGGGGGTTTTCTGCATTATCATAAACCTGTACAATATTTTTGGGTGTCATCTTATGTGGGATTTGCGACAACGTCCAATGTATTCACACTGTATTCAGTATAGGGAAACGCTGGTTTCATATATTGCACAATGGCGCATAGGTTGTTTTATTTAGCTACGCACATGTAAATTACCAAACGAGGAGTATACCCAAAGACGGAATTGAAATAATGCAGTAAAGCATATTATGAAAGTTGTCATTTTGCTCTTAGCCCAGAGGGACCCTTGATCTGGCGGACAAACACCTTTAACTGCATATCATGCCGTGCGGCAAAATTCAATGCCATAAAATTCCCTCGTCAAAACCAAAACCGAAAATAGGAGGTTTTGGTTAAACCAAGGGAGAGTGTTCTGTAGAAGGTGTAACTAACTGGCAAGCAACATCGTTGACAGGGGCGATATGTGGTTTGAGCGCACGGGTTTGGTGGCAATAACACCTGCGGTGTCGGATCTCGCAATAACAATGTTCCGCCGCAACGGAGATATCAAGCCTGCCCAAGCATGCGAACCGGAACAGAGAATAGAAACGCAGTGATTTCTATTCGCTTTCTACCTCTGCCCAAAGGCTCTTTGAATTAATACCTTTCTGAGCCCTCCTTGCGTCAGCATGGACGATCTCGAGTCCTTGGAGCTCTTTTCCCTCGTGTCGAAGGTAACCACTGAGCTCCAAAACCATCTCGGGGTCAACGACAAAACCCTCGCCGAGTTCGTGATCGACCAACATTTAAAATGCAGTTCGTTTGCGGAATTCAAACGTGCCCTTGATGACATCGGAGCCGATTTCCCGCAGAGCTTGATCGAGAGTATAGATCGCTTAGTCTTGACGCTGCACCCAAAATTCAAGGGTAAACAGAAAGAATCCTCCAAGGACACTGAACAGAATGGCAACGATGAAGGGTTTGATGAAATTGAGAGGAAAGCACGTGTTTTTAAAGGTCTAGCGGTCCCTGATAAAGTGCCACAGTGGGAAGACGATGATGCGACACCTGGGGGATCGGGATCGACGGACGATGTGACTGCGGGTGCGATGGATGATACTTTTGCGATGTTGGAAGGTTTGGCAGGGAAGGCAAGAGAGCGCAAAAGTACGACGAATACCAGGAAGCGAAGTAGGAGCCCAGGCGGTGATGAGTACGATGGGGGCAAATCGCGGAGGGACAGGTACCGATCGAGGTCTAGATCACGGAGCGCGGACAGGTCACGGCGAAAACGAGATGATCTGGATGAATTTGGCAGATCTGTTACGAGAAATAGGGGCAGAGATGATGGATACGCCAATGGCTTTGGTGAAAGCAGGAGGCGGCGGGATCGCGATGATGAGGAATATTTCAAACGACCCCCTACACCTGAACTAGACGACCAACCTATTCTCTTCAAAATCTACGATGGGAGGGTCACAGGGATAAAAGACTTTGGCGCATTTGTGAACCTCCTAGGCGTGAAGGGGAAAGTTGATGGACTCGTCCACGTATCCGCAATGCAAGACGGTGCACGAGTTAACCACCCATCCGACCTTGTCTCGAAGGGCCAACCCGTAAAGGTGAAGGTCAATACTATACAGGGGACCCGAATCGGCTTATCTATGAAGGAGGTTGATCAAGTTACTGGTCGTGATCTCGCCCCGCAAAAACGGCTTGCTTCCGGTGCCAATATGGAACGACTTAACGGAACTGGCTCTGATGACCGTTACGGGAATCTCAGCACGCCTGTTCCCATCATTGAAGATGACGAGGGCAGACCTGTGAGAAATCGAAAGCGCTTGAATTCTCCGGAAAGGTGGGAAATAAAGCAACTCATTGCGTCGGGCGCCGTTTCCGCGGCAGATTATCCAGATATTGACGAGGAATACCACGCTACCCTTACGGGAGAAGGCGATTTTGAGGAAGAGGAGGATGTGGATATTGAAGTTAAAGACGAGGAACCTCCGTTCTTGGCTGGCCAAACGAAGCAATCCCTTGAACTCTCTCCTATTCGTGTCGTTAAGGCTCCGGATGGCTCACTCAATCGGGCTGCTATGGCTGGGACTAATTTGGCCAAGGAAAGAAGAGAGCTACGGCAACAAGAAGCTCAAGACAAGGCTGCTGAGCAAGCCGCGGGAGTTGATCTCAATGCACAGTGGCATGATCCTATGGTTGCACCAGACGAAAGGAAGTTCGCTGCGGATCTACGAAATGCCCAAGTCACGAAGACAACGGATACACTGCCGGAGTGGAAACGAGTGACGCAGAGCAAAGATCAGTCTTTCGGGAAGCGGACAAACATGACGATGAAACAGCAGCGCGAAAGTCTTCCTGTTTTCAAATTCCGCAAACAGTTACTGGAAGCCGTGAAGGAAAACCAACTCCTAATTGTTGTTGGTGATACCGGCTCTGGTAAAACTACCCAGCTAACCCAGTATCTTGCTGAGGGTGGATTCGCAAATAACGGCATTATTGGTTGTACCCAGCCCCGACGTGTAGCCGCAGTTTCAGTCGCGAAGCGTGTTTCAGAAGAAGTCGGTTGTCGGCTGGGCGCAGAAGTTGGATACACCATCCGATTTGAAGACTGCACCAGCCCCGAAACGAAGATCAAATACATGACAGATGGTATCCTCCAGAGAGAAATTCTTCTTGATCCTGACTTGAAGAAATACTCGGTTATCATGTTGGATGAGGCTCACGAGCGAACTATCAGTACTGATGTTCTATTCGGCCTCCTCAAAAAGACCATTATACGACGACCTGACTTGAAGATCATCGTTACTTCAGCTACTCTAGACGCTGATAAGTTCTCTGAATATTTTAACATGTGCCCCATCTTCTCGATTCCGGGGCGAGCATACCCTGTGGAAATCATGTACTCGAGAGAGCCAGAATCGGACTATTTAGATGCAGCTTTAGTCACAGTGATGCAGATACACCTGACAGAACCCGCTGGAGATATTCTATTATTCTTGACTGGTCAAGAGGAGATTGATACTGCCAGCGAAATCTTATACGAACGAATGAAAGCGCTTGGGCCTAGCGTTCCTGAACTGATTATTTTACCAGTTTATTCTGCTCTCCCTAGTGAGATGCAGAGTAGGATTTTCGAGCCTGCACCCCCTGGAAGCCGGAAGGTTGTCATCGCCACAAACATTGCGGAAACATCAATTACGATAGACCAAATATACTATGTTGTTGACCCGGGCTTTGTAAAGCAAAACGCTTATGACCCAAAACTTGGAATGGATTCCCTCGTTGTTACACCTATTTCCCAGGCACAGGCGAAACAGCGATCCGGACGAGCTGGAAGAACGGGACCTGGTAAATGTTTCCGTCTCTACACTGAAGCAGCGTATCAATCGGAAATGCTTCCAACCACTATCCCTGAAATTCAACGTCAGAATCTCTCACACACGATTCTCATGCTAAAAGCCATGGGCATCAACGACCTTCTTCATTTCGATTTCATGGATCCTCCCCCAACGAATACTATGCTTACGGCACTCGAGGAACTCTACGCCCTCTCCGCTCTTGATGACGAAGGCCTTCTAACTCGGCTAGGAAGAAAAATGGCTGACTTCCCCATGGAGCCGGCCTTAGCCAAAGTGCTAATCGCCTCCGTCGAGATGGGTTGCTCAGACGAAATGCTGAGTATCGTCGCCATGCTTTCAGTACACAGCATATTCTATCGGCCCAAGGAAAAGCAACAACAAGCGGATCAGAAAAAGGCCAAATTCCACGACCCCCATGGCGACCACCTGACCCTTTTAAACGTCTACAACGGATGGAAGAATTCGCGGTTCAGCAGCCCTTGGTGTTTTGAGAACTTCATACAGGCGCGGCAGATGCGACGCGTTCAAGATGTGCGCGAGCAACTGGTTACCATCATGGAGCGCTATAAACACAAAATAGTCTCCTGTGGGCGAAACACGACCAAGGTCCGGCAGGCGCTCTGCTCAGGATTCTTCCGGAACGCGGCTCGTAAGGACCCACAGGAGGGTTATAAGACTTTGATCGAGGGCACTCCTGTTTACATGCATCCCAGTTCCGCGCTATTTGGGAAGGCCGCTGAGCACGTCATATTCCACACTTTGGTTCTTACGACGAAGGAATATATGCATTGTACTACAGGTATAGAACCAAAGGTATGTACCTCCTTCCCCTTACCTTTCCTTATAATATTTTCCCCTGTTATCCCTGTTCAAAACCGAAGCGAAATTAAATATTCGTTCTAACTTTCTTTTTACAAAACAACAGTGGCTCGTCGAAGCAGCGCCCACATTCTTCAAAGTCGCGCCAACCGACCGTCTCTCGAAACGGAAAAAGGCAGAACGAATCCAGCCGCTCCACAACCGTTTCGCAGGCGACGACGACTGGCGATTGTCCGCGCAAAGACGCCAAGGAAGAGGTGGTGGCGGTGGAACTTGGGGATGAAAATAACAGTGTTTTCGTTATCCTCCTTCTCGTGTCCATCTCATATGGGTTATACTATTTGGCAACGCCTCACGTATGTAATTACTATATACACCAACTTTTTTTTTACGGCGTTGTAACTGGGGAAACAGCGGGCTGATTGCTGGCGCTGTTGGTTTTGTTATTTACCTTTGTTTGATTTGTGCACTTGGTGAATTTGCTTCACGGGGTGGTAAACAGATAATTTGGCTACCTTAATTAGACGGGGGTACTTAATAGAAAAAGTGGACAATCCCTCTACTTCCTCGTCAACCTATTTGCCTTTCCATATAATATTTTCGTTAGAGATGGCGTCCTTTGCGCAAAGAGAAAGACGATGCACGGGACGGACACAACGTTTGCACAAAGCCCAATATCAATGAGGAATGAAAGTATATTATTTATCAATGTACCTGACCTACCCATACCACGGCCTAACCATCATGTAGATATATATGTAGACATATAAAATGGTAAGAGAAGGAGAAAGCGAGGGCATAAAAAAACCTGAAGCCTAAACGACAGAAGAAACAAAAACAGAAAAAAAGGTACGAGCGAAAATAGTGGATGCCAACAGCATAGAAAAACGATATAAAAGAGGCAAAATGAGACAATCAGGGAATGCGCAAATGAAGAAACCGAGGCCGTACATGAGAAAAAATGGAGAATTGCCAAACACGCAAGCATAGAAAAAAAAAAAAAAATTCACTAACGCAAGTGGGTAAACTATAAACAACTCCCATCCATCCCAAAGTCCAAAAACAACAAAAGGATAAGGAAAATAAAGGAAAGGACAAGGACCACAAACAATAAAGATCGCGAATATCAGGTAGGTCAGGTAGGATGATAAATTATATTACGCAACAAAAAGCTGGCTACGCAAATTGCTGGTTATGCCTCAGTGTGAAAAGGTAAGATTTGAATCCTTTTAATGTCAGCCCTAGTCCTGCGGTGCAGGCTCGATGATAGTTGATCTTAAAGGAGGGTAGGTGAGGGCTTCGTGATTCTCAATCAGCCATTTGCGAGGAAAGCTTTAGCGGTATGGACCCATCATTCCTGCTCCATTCCTAGCAGCCATGCCTCCGTCTCCGCTGGGAGGGCCAAACATGTCAAATGACTGCCTAGATGATGGTTGGGGTGGGCCTTGAGGAGGCATGCCACCATACTGGCCAGCATTTCCATGAGCTATACCCATCATCCCATCTGGTGTGTGAGGCATTGGTGGGAATGCAGACGGTGGTGGGGCATTCATATTCATATAACCTGGGGGAGGCATCATGCCAGGAGGAGGTACAAATGGTGGCGGACCACCCCCCATCGCATTTCGTTGATAAGCTTGCCGGTCATTCGGAGGTGGGCCTGTGGCATGCATGGGCATAGGAGGTGCGGCTGGGAAGTTTGGATTCATATTTCGGTTTGGTTGCTGAGCAAGTCCAGGTGGCAACATGAATTGGTTGGGGCCAGGCGGCTGCGGTTGTTGGTTAGGCCATCCAGGAGGCTGGACTTGCTCAAATCCGGGTGGGCGTTGCAGCGCCATTGGGGGTTGTCCAGGGCCAGGTGGACGAACTCCAGAGGGCTGGTTAGGGGTCTGGTTACCCTGCGATGGCGGGAAACCCATATCATCAAAATATCCCATAGGGGGGCCGTTAGTGGTTCTACGGCGAAGCTGTTCTCGTGGATCTTGAGGCTCCGGTCTCCTGATATTAGCAATTGCTGGATCATCAAGGAAAACGGGAGATTTCTGTTTCTCCAACGCTTGAGCTCTTGCATGCATATCTCGCACATTCATTGCTCCACCAGTTTGCAACGAAGCAGGGGGGGCTTGAGGGTTGGCATGGTGATTTGGAGAGGAAATTTTGGACTGTTGCATGAGTTGAAGCAGGAACTCCGTGTCGCGACTCGGCCCAGGCGGTTCTTTTACTGGTTTCTGGACGAAAAGAGCCTCTAGCCCCGGAGGAGGGTGGTCCCGAGGAGAGTTCAATGGAGCATACTCGTGTCGGATATAAGATTCTCGTACAGGGGACGACATAGTCGTTGACGATTTAACATAATCTGCTTGTGGTGGTGGGGCCTGCGATGGCTGCTGTTGCATTGACCCGTCCACCTGAGGGCTCGCCTTCCGAGATTTGTTTCCTCCAAGCATTTGTAATATTCGCTGGAATCCTTCTTGATCTGCATCGGTTGAAGCTGGCCGAACCTGCTCAGTACGGATTATGGTTTGAGGCTCCGGTTCCCGATTCGCAGGATCGGAGGGCGAGTTGAAAATACCGGCAAATCTCGATGCTTTCGTCGCCTTGCTTGGAAGTGACTCGATATTGGCATTTCCATCTGGAATAATCTCGGGAGTATTGTCGTGGACTTGTTTACTCTCACTCCACAGGCCAAAGAACTTGTCCAAGCCGGGATCCACGAGGGACGGATCCAAGGTCCTAAATATTTCACCATCAAGCCGTTTAGATGGCTCCTTTGATTTGGATTCTGTGTTCACTGGCTCTGAAGAAAGCTCCTTCTTTTCCTCCTGGGACGCCGCTTGAGCAGAGCCTGCTTTCATGCGCTCTTTCCAGCGCTGGAAATCTGCTTGGGTATGCGTCTCTTTGTACCCTTCTCGATCCGTCGAATCCAACCATTCTGGTTCCTGCTCATGCTTCATAGGTCGATTCCAGTCCCTATCCCCGCCATGGCCACCACGGCGCCATTCACGATGTCTAACCGGCGTCTTCTCCTCCTCGCCATCCACTGCATCTTGTGTCTCGCCATCTCGGAACCAATTATCATGTTTGACTCTACCCTGGCCGTCTCTTCGGGGTGGATATCGGCCTTGTTCCTTATCTCGAGGAGTCCGTTCATTGCCACCTTCCTGGTGGTCACGATGATCCCGCATCTCCCACCGCTCTGAATCTCCATTTCGCCTGGGTCTTCTATCGGATTCTTCTGGACCAAATGTCCGGCGGGTTCTCCCACCAGACCAGTCTTCCCTATCGTCTCGGCCAGCGCGGCGACCATTGGCTAAGGCTGGTTTCGTATCCCTCCGGTCGTTATCTCGATCTCCAACGTCTCTATCCTTGAAGAATTTGTCACGAAAATTGTACCGATCTTGTTTCTGATCGTCGGTTTCATTAACTTTTGTAGAGGATCGATCGGTAGCATCGAGCGATTTGCCGAATCCACGGGACGCAGATGCAAAGGAAGTCCTGGGCGGTCCCAAAACAATATCTTCTAAAACGGAGGGAAAGTTAAAGTCAGTAGTGATAATTGAATATGGCGGTAATTTACAAAGTTACCCAATGCTTACCTGAGGCCGAGCCACGCGAGATATGGCGGCTCTCGAAAAGACTTGACCTCCTATTCGCAAGATCTTGTTGAGTGCCTTGCTCTCGGCTATTAGGATTTTTCTTTTGTAGGGGCGGGTCTGGAGGTGGTCTACAACAAGACACCGTTAACAACTGGTCGCCAACTAACCAAAGCGCACAGACTTACCCCATCCATTCTTCTATAGGAGGCAAGTTATCTGGTTTGACGACTAGGGGAGAATCGCGTAGCTGTAACAGCTCTGAAGGCTGGTACCGTCGGGCCATGGGAGAAAGTATCGAGTGCTAGGGAGGGAGAGGCTCTCATGACCCCGAGGAGGGGGATATGTGGGGGATGAAGGTGGCTGAAGCCAAAGGGAAAGGCAGAATGGGGAAATTATATTGTTTCCGATGTGAGTTGATAGGTATAAAAAGTATTTAGTCCGGTGTTGTTTGTGGTGAAGTATTTCAAGGGTCTGGCCTGGAGCTGGGGGGTGAGGTCGGAGTTCAATTGAAGTGTAGGATGTCCGGGAAGCCCAATGCTGGTCGAGTCTGGGGTGAAGGTGTGCCAACAGAATGTCGACTTGGGTAATAAAAGCTGTGGGTGTCTGCGAAATGAGGTTTCCGAACTGTTGCGTCTGTTTAAAAAGTGCATAGAAGGCTGATTTGTGCGCTGGTTGTGGCCAGAATTGCGTGGAGGCAAGTTGAAGGTTGATGTTGAGATTTTTTTGGTTTGGCCCAAAGAGGCAAGCCTAAATATCACCAATGGATCCAGCCAGACAGCTTTTCTTCGGGCAAAACTTAGAAGAGGCTCAGCGCAACGTGGAAGATATATATAATCCCAAGTACAAGCATATCAGGGTATTTATTTGAGTACGGCATGAAGCGTTGGAAGTAAATTTATGATGTGTGTATTAAATGATTACTTGTAACAGGCGGAAATTTATGAGCAAAGTGCTTCCTTCATCTATCTATAAGAATTTCCGAAATCTACACCAATATACACGTACAAAGATTGTCCCCATTAGGATAGCTTCTTCGTCCTACTAAAAAAGCTGCAAATTCTCATCCGCTCGTGGCCACACTATTTCTACCGCATTCTGCAGACATTTCCTCACCCTAAAATCTATGCTACCACCGATGGCAAAGACGATCCGCTCCACTTATCAATCCATTCATGATCAGCTTTGTTGCACAACTCACTGGCAATTGCCCGGAGGATATCACTCTGGTTATCGTGTACTGATACTTGGCCTTGGATCCAGCTGAGTGCCCCATTTCGCGTTAAAAGAGTAGTACTCCCACCCACCTCGCATGCCCTGAACATGAGATGCAACACAGACTTTCGCAAGGAGTCCGGCAAGCTTGGGGAGTTGTAGAGCGAAAGCACCCGTTCGAAGACATTAGCACGTCGGTAGATGTCCATGTCCTGAAATTTAGCGGGTCAGCATACGTTCGAAGAAATTGTATCAAATGCGAACGAAGGACTATCATACCTTCTTCGTTCGCAGGCCATTAACGAATAAGCCAAGTAACCACCCCACCTCCTCATGATAGCTGTCATCGTACTCGGACTCGTGCAACAAAATTTTATCTATCCAGTAAGAGGGAATCTTGCCAACCTCCCATCGCGGACCTTTGTTCAAGAATTTGTTTACCTTGCCGTATATCTTGTGAAGGGGGTCCGCGAGCACCATCACTATCCGAGCGGCAAGCTCGCCAGCAATGTACGGGAGCGGTGTCTCCAGGCCAACTTCCTTAGCAGTTTCCAAAACTTCGCCAGCAGCAATATAGATGGGTTGGCTCTCCTCGTACGTTGATTCCTAAAAGACCTATTAAAATCTGAAAATTTGTTACCCTGTATATGATGAGATTAATACTTACACGAATCTTAACCATAAAGCGAGATATTGCTGCGCTGGCCTGTCTCCGGATTTCTCCATATTCTGAACACAGACAAAGCATCAATTCGCCAATATGCCCTTTCTCCAGCGCAAGCTCGATTTCTTCTCTTTCCCATCGATTAAGGACTGGATGTGATTCGCTCTCAACAGGCAGCGCCCCAAACATCTCCGTCAGGTTGACACGGGGGCCATGATCCTGGGTTTCGGATTTGGAAGAAGCATCCGCAGTAGCTAAAGTATGGCCATTCCCATTCTGATCGACTGTTTTCTTGGCGTTTTTAAATGCGTCTCTCAAAGCTGACCGCGCCTGTTTGGTTTCTATGCTACTAATAACCGAATCACGCACAGTCTTCAAAGCCCTTTTGTCCTCTCCGGCCACTGTTAATAACCCAAAGAATCGAGATATCCAACTCGAGATTATCGTTTGCTTGTCACGCTGCCCGGTTTTGACAACGAATGGCCACTGTTCGTCGACAACACCAACAAGAAGGCTCAAGTTCTCTTGGCCGCCACCAACCAAGGACTCAGCAAGATCTAAATAGAGGACGGGCTTCTTGACCAATCTTGTGATGCAGTTGTCTAGAAATTCTAGTTGAGTCGCAAGAGCAACGCTGTCGGACGCCTCAATGCTTAACACCAGTGCGTTAAAAGAAGCCGGGTTTAAAATAACCGAATTCTGGATTAACACGTCTTGGATTAGGCTTTTGATGTCGTCGATGGGAGCTTGAACAGTGGCTGTGTTGGTAAGGATTTGGAAAACTGAGACAAAGGCAGAAAATTGGAGGGATTCTATATATATTTCAAATTAGTTCACTTGTCGAAGAAAATCAACCTTGTGAAATATACAATATATCTTACCTGGTTTCTGCCACCAACGCATCATAGGAGACTCCCGGGCAATAACCAACAAGTTCTGCAACTGGCTGAAGAGCAATTCGTTATCTTCAGGCTGAGATTCCCCGTTGTTTAGTTGTTTCAAAACATCAACCAAGGTCAACGAAATATCGAATTTCTCCTCGAGAGCAACGGTGGGAATAACCTGGTAAAACATAGCGAGCAGTTCGAGCACCGCGTCTTGCTGTTGGAGGTTGTCTGTTGCAGTATTTCTGAAGAGTAGTATGACATCTTTCATCGAGGGAGATCTTCGGCAAAACTCCTCAACGAGCTTGCCCGCTGCTTGGGCCCAAAGTTCTTGTCCGGTTTCCCTCTCCGCACTAAAAATCTGAAGCACATTTTGTAGCTTGCGCAGAGCCAAAGTGATAGTCCGAACCGCGAATAAAGTAATTATGTCCGTATTTTGATTTAGACATCTTGTCAAGATTTTCTTCGTTAGTGGTCGAGGAAGTATGCTTTCAATCGCAACAGTCACCGGCGGAGGAATGAGTACTGTGCTGCCCTTCCATCCACAATTTGTAGGCACTGGAAGTTGGATTGTAGAGAAAAGAAAAGCGGACTCTCCTAGCCAGCTCGGGGTAGGTTTAGGATCCGACGTGAACATGGTTCGCTTCGAGAAAAAGTCAAATACCAGCTCAGGTGCGGCTCTGAAGATCTTCAGTAGAAGTTCCATTTGCAAGGTATCTGAATCTGGGCGAAGAAGCTGTACTAATGCCGATAGATTCCCGTTGCGAACTGGAACTGACTCCTTATATTTATCGAAGTGGGCGGGAGAGTCGAGCCCGAGGGGAATTGCACCATCGTCGTTTGACGGCAGCACATCAGGGTTGCTTCCAGTAGGATACCATCCCGTTTCCGGCAGTAATACTCCTTTCTCTGAATTCGTGCAAACCGCCAACAACAGTTTATGAATCTCGTTTGACACAGATTCTTCGTTTACCATAGGCTCGTCGGATTCCTTCTCATACCCATAAAGAGTGACGAGTCGTTCGAGATTATGACGGTTTAGGAATCGACTTTTAACGTTCCGTGAAAGTGATGCATCACTCGCAATATTCTTATCAATAGCGCGTATAATACCGATAACAATGTCTCGAGAATCTTTGCGGATGTCTTCCAAGAAAGCACGGATAAGTTTCCCTTGACCGATGATGTCCTCTTTAGCAGTGGCATTTTGGAAATTCAAGTTAGCGAGCAGGTAGCGCTGAGCGTTTCGGCGGAGTGTTGACTTTTGTCGACCTTCAGAGTCTGTCTCTGCAGGAGATCTGCGGACACTTAGGAAGTGGTCAAGTCGTTTGAATGTGATTTCTCGCCGGCCATAAACAAGGCGTGCAACGACACCACCATCAAACCCCACAATTTCTGTAAGAAGGCGTAAGCAGGGAGAAATCAAATGTTCTTTGGTCTTGCTCGCGGTAAATGAGCGATTGAAGAGCTTGAGTTGCTCCTTTTGTAACAAAAATTTGCACAAGACCAACCCGAAATCTCGAAACTCTAAGTGGCTAGAAATCGTCTTCAGGAAAAGTGCCAGCACAGACGGAATCAATGAGAGTAGGGACTCTTGATTTTCGCTCTCTGCAAAATTCCATGTTTGAAGTAGATCATGGAAGCAGCTTGCTTGAGTTTCATCGCCCGCGTTCACGAGCTGAGAATCGCAATAAGCTTTGAGAATGCGGAGCTTTTTCGCTTTTTCGTTCTCTTTCTCAGCTTCGTTGATTGAAGTGAGGAGGTCCTTGAAATACCGAACACCTATTTGGAAAATTAGAGACCTGTTCGTCTTCATAAAATATGCGCATAACAATAGAAAGAAAAGGATATAGCCGTTGCATGCATTCTACTCACCCTGTTTCACTTCCTGTGAAGCACTCTGCTGAAAGGCAAGAAGGTTGCGCAGTTGTGTGTGAGAGGTAATTGTCACAGCTGGCATCGGTGCACCAGTAGAGTCAACATCAATTTTCCTCCTCTTTGTGCGCGAGGCGTCTTCCTGGAAATGTGCCATGGTTGAGCGCTGCTGAATTGTAGCTGTTTTTGTCAAGAGAAATAAATATGCTGGCGGGTTTTTTGTGTTTCATATAAAATTTCATCGCGCGTTGTGATTGGTCGCTGGGCAACCTTGAAAGTTCCAGGGTATTTCAAACTGTTCTACCGACCAACACTACGCTTGAGGCAATGGTAGCCTTAAGAATTTAAATGTGTAGGAATAGGAAGAGAATTATTCTGGCTATTTTGTTTTAACGTTCATTCATATCTCATCCTCTGACTGCAATCCTTCTAGAAAATATCTTACAATGAGGTATCTGTAGCTTGGGGATTGCCCTTCTCAGGAGGGGCTTGTTTTATATATCAATTTCGCTCAAACCACTAGGTATTTATGATTTAATCCTTTTAGTCTTCCCCTTAACCCGCTCCACCAATTTGTTCAAATCATCGGCGTCAGCTACACTCTCAACGTTCCTGGAATCAGTGCCCTTCCTTCTCTTCTTCCCGGGCTCAGGCAGTCCCCGATCCACGACACTATCATCCTTATTTCGCCGCCTTTTCCGCCCTTCCTCCAACAATGCCTTCATGCCCTCAGTTGCCTTGAACCGCGGATTCGAAGGATCGATGGCAAACTCATGATTCTCCCAAAGCCGTTGGAATCGCTCATCCTTGACGTCGACCTTGAAATTATCTGGCGGCAGTTCAACAGCGTCACCCTTCTTTCCCTTCTTTTTTCCGGCTTTCCGTGCTCGTTTCTCGGCTTTCTCAATATCTTTCATATCAAAATGTTTAACATGCGAAGTTTTGTCGTCGACCATGAGTAGCTCAAGTTCAGCGCGCTTCGCAGCTGTGGCGGCTTCGTCTGCTTCTCGCTCTTCGCGTTTCTTTCGTCTTTCCTCTCTGCGTCTCGCCGTTGCAGCTGCTGCGTCCTGCTCGGGAGCAGTGAAAAATGGATCATCGAAGCCCAAGTCTTCCTTTTCATCGTTCGAGCCTTCATGAACTTGGTTTTCGGCTTCACTATCCTCTGGCAGAGGCTCACCATTTCTAGCGGCCTTCATTCTAGCTTTTCGCCTCGCTTTCCGTTCCCTCTCCTTCCGTACATATTTTTCTGCTGTCGTCTCTTCCTTTTCTGGTTCGTTCTCAAATACGTTCCCACCAGATGCTCCTGTAGAAAGGCCCGCGGAGAACGTTATTTCCATATCGCCAACCGGCCCTTTACTCTTAGATGCAGTTGCAGACTTCTCCTTGTTGAAGCCAAGCAAAGCTCGCATCTTCTCTCGCGCAGCCTCCTTTTTGCTTAATTTAACGGGAGTAGCGGTCACAATGGCACCGTCTCCCGCAGTAGCATCGACAACTTCTACTCCGCCATCCCCATCATCCTCGTCATCAGAGCTATCGCTGCCCAAGTACGCTTTGAGGTCATTCTCGTCAATCTCTTTCCTACCACCTTTGAACGCTCTTGCTTGTGCTTCCTTCCGACTTGTATCATCCGCGTCCCACGTAAGTTTGACTTTACTATGCTGCAAGGCATCAGTCACAAAATCGCTAGGCTTGTATCCGCCAGGAATCCTGTCGCATTCATCTCTTGGGGTATCATTTGAGAAATCGGTTTCGTCAGGGACGAATCTAAGATCGAAAAAGTTTGCACTGCTCATATACTCAGTCCCGTCCACAGCGTCATAGATATGTTTGGCAACTGCTTCGGACGAGCAGATCAAAATAGCGTAGAAGTAGCGGAGCCTTTCAAGCTGGTACTTGCGTAGATGTACGGAATCAAACTCGTCCCCTTGATCTTCCTTAATGATAGACTGCTTGATTTTCTCTTCCTCCTCTTCCTCATCTGGCTCTTCACTCTCCATTTCACAATCCTCTAGGTCGCTTCCTTCATCCTTTTTTTTTGAAGCAAAAATTTCCTTGGGTGGCCCCTCCATTTCCTCCCTCTCCATCCTCTCCCGTCCAAATTCACTAGGATATATCGAAACCTTGTGGATGCTCCCTCCAGGTGGTAAAAAGCTCGAAAAGACAGCCATTAAATCTTGCGCGCGAATATTATCCCAATCCAGATTAACGACCGCAATCCGCCGACTGACATCGCCAAGTGGTACATCGCTTTGTTGTTGATTGGGAAACTGTACTTCCTCCACGTCATCCTCAACATCCTCATCCTCTTCCTCACTCGAGCTCTCATCCGAAGAGGAGTCGGAGAACCCTCCATCCCTTGCAGGGTCGTAGCCCCGTTGATGTGCCTTGCGCAGTTCTTTTTCTACCTCCGCACCGTCGTCCACACTCATATTATCATCATCACTTTCTTCTTCTTCTTCTTCTTCTTCTTCTTTTTCTCCCTGTTCTTCTCGCTCTTCTTTGCCTTCATCCTCCCCGTCCTCATCAAGCCTATAGAATCGCTCCAACTGCTTTTTCGTATCATCCCTCCGCAACTTCCTACCGTACCTGTCGACAGCGGCATTTTTCGAAAAGTCTTCATCGCGCAGCATGTGCGCGAATCGCTTATCCAATTTGACGTGGGTATGTCTCTTGCTGGGCAGCCTGTATCGGGGATCGGATTGGATGTTGGCGAATCGTGGATCAGCTGTAATAAGGTCGAAGAAAATGGGTTAGCATGACGAGTACATAGAACAGCATTTTCAACACCCCTCTTTGTACCCTTAGCAGTAAAAAGGAGGTAGGTACCATAGTCCGCACATACTTATAACCGGTCCAGTTCCATGTTTCCCAGTTGATCGTGATCTTGCCAGCTTGGGCTTCTCACTTTTTCCTGAGTCGTCGGGCATGGCGAGATGCTTCAAAAACAGCAAGGTATTTGTAGTGGAATAGGGCTCTTTTTCAACAGAAAAGTCATTCAGAGCTAATGGCGAGCGTTAATGCGGAAAACGCACGGGTTATACCCTTGTAGCTGCTTCCCAATAGCTGTGAAGTGGTCTCAAAATTTTCTATTTGTTGCGGGTTCTCAAGCTTGAACGATCGTTTTTAATTTTTTTTTTTTTTTTGATGCTGGTGGAGGTGGTCCGTGCATTGGCTTTTTTCTTATCTCCCAGCTCCGCACCAGCGAGATCCGGCCCACATTCAGATATAGTTCACTTTTCCAAACACTATGATATTATTCACTTCATACAAGAGATAACTATCGTTATAGAAAGTTGAGGTATATAGCTATTTATGAATATGACATCTCACACACCACCTGACTCTAGCAATCATTTCCAATAATGATCCAAGGGAAGGTAGAAGAAATAGTTACACGGAAAAAAACAAAGGGACAAGGAGACCAAATATGCACGTTTCGCTGCAAATCGGAAAAAAAGAAAGCGAAATGGGTATCTCAATCACCTAACACCCGAAATAACGCTTCTCAATCCATCTCGATTCCCCTTCGTCCTCTATTCGACCCACCACAACTTTGACGTCGGGATAGACAGCGGTTAATCTCTGTAAACCGCGCTTCCCTGCGGCGAAGGTTACAAACACGATACGCCCTTCATCTACCCCATGGTCGACGAGGACTCGCACCGCCATCAATGCAGCTCCACCACTAGACATTTGTGGGTCAAGGAGCATGACAGAGGCGTGGTCATTGATATTTCGGGGTAGTTTGAGAAAATGCAGTTCAGGCTCCCCTGTGCGGTAATTTGTTTGAATGAGAACCCGGCCGGTTATACAGTCTGGGATCGTTCGTTTAAGGCCCGTTTCGAGGCAAGAACCACCGCGAAGGATAGCAACAGCGGATACTGTACCTGAAGGTCGCAGGCCATGATAGATATATTGCTCAGGGGTGGTTACCGAGGTGGGGACGAATGGGATGGTATCCAGCGCACTATCTTATATCTTAGCTCATACAACTGCTCTGAATGCATAAAACAGGCAAAGTTAAGGAAGAAAAAGAAGTACCGTTCTATCATGAGGCATGCCAGCCGGTCAAAGTAGAACACAAAATCAACCTGCTCTGTATGCGGGTTTTGTAAAATGGTGTTTATACCCACCAACTGGGGGGTCTGCTCCATGACGATAACATTCGCGGATAGGGGTTGCTCTTCAACTTGCTTGCCCAGCCTTTGAAGCTCAAGATAATGGGATTCAGATTTCTCTCGAAGGTTTCGCTGGATATGCTTAACCACCATATCTGATTTCGTCAATTCGGGTGCTCGGATGAACAGCTGGGCAATCATGGCGCATACCTATGGCAGTCTTGTTTTCAATGCCTCGGGGAATTATTATGTCTTTACAACCGGTCAACAGCGAACTTTTTGCCTTGTTAAGGGGGATAAATACCGGATATGTGGCGTTGAGGCTCCACAAATCTTGTGTACGATGGCTTTACAAACTTGAACCATTGCTTGATGACGCCGTCTATCGTCCTTCCTCTATCTCGGACGTCTCGCAGAACTTGTAGTGGGTATTTCCATTAGTCACATAATCTTCCCAAATCAAAAAAGAATACGCCCAAGCAATTGTTGCAGTGGTTCTTACTTCTTCTCCCGAGGCAAACGTCCATATCAGCTTCCACAAAAATCTAATTCTGTTAGTTAGAGAGGGCAAAGTTTTACGAGGTCTTCCTACATGCCTTGACATCCATCATGTCTGCTACTCTTGAGTCCGTAAAAGCCAGTATTCCTTCGAGGATGACAACATGCGGGGAGTATAGAGAGATGGTCTTCTCTTCCCGCTGATGTTTCTCGAAGGAATATATAGGTATTTCTACCTTCCGGCTACATAGCAATGAATTAATTAGCGTGAATCTACAGGCATAAGCCTTACTAGAATCTGCTGCCAGACTTACCCCTTTTTAAGGGAATGGAGCGTATCCACGAGGAGGTCAAAATCGATTGCGTCCGGCGAATCGAAATCATATTCATTTTCATGCGCAATGGCATTTTGCTCGGGGGTAAGAGTTTTATAAAACGAGTCCTTTATAAGTAATCCCAAATTAGTCCTTGCAGCCGCCGAGATCATGTATCCCATCAATTCTAAATACCATGACGAGAATCACCACCCACGGCAAGTTTAGCGAATTGATGATTTCCATTGCAACTGAGGATTTGCCAGAGCCTGAGCCGCCAGCAATTCCAATAATAGTCATATCCGCCCATGGCGGGGAGTATCGGGCTCGGAGTTCCACCATGGCGAGTATGGAGACGACCAAACGGTGTGAGTCTGCGAAACTATCACGCGGCCCTGGTCATGGGGTCGAAAAGTACTCTGTGGATGGACAGTGAACGAGATGTGTAACAAGATGCTCTAATTTCCCGGTGTCATGGCATGGAATAAGAATAGGACAACAATGAGTATGTATAAATGGAAGTGTACATAAGTGTTTTATCCTGGCCAGGCTCTATCAGCCATCATCAAGCTAGCAATCCTAATATCGCGTTGTGCTGAGATGTGCTGGTAAGGCTGTTTGTTCTTGCTCAAGGAAGAGGACCTCAGAGATCAGGCTCACGTGCCGGAATCCATATCACATGAGCGCCAAGATAGGCTTGGCGTGTGCTGAGTCAGAAGCGGAGCCTCGCACTACCTTTTCTGCATCTTTTTTTCTTCATCCAACCTCATTCCTTTTTCCTCCTCTCTTGTCACCACCAGATCAACTCTCCAGCAGCCTGTCAACTCACCCCATGGCTTGCGAGCTGAAGGGTTCCTCGTCCCATCTCATCTTGAGTCTACCATCTTTCTGCTTTCTTCTTGCTGTAAGCCGGGAATAGTCAAGTTTCCAGGATCATGACGTCTGCCAACTTTGTATGTGGCATCCCCGTCGGCTTTTTTATAGCACCGTGGGAATACTGAACGTTCCAGATGTCTCCAACCCCTTCTACTACCACGCCAACATGGCATCATTTCGAAAAGAAGGTCGAGGACGTGAAGCCATCAAAGACGTGAGTCCATACTGCCATATTTTTTTTGCCCATGTTGCTCTACTACTATGATGTGTTTACACAATCAAGTTGGGAATCTCTCTGAAAACACTTGAAGAGAATATGTTAACTTGTCCTTCTGATCTGCAATTAATACCTTTCGTATTGCCCTGGTTCAACCGTGTTATGGATATCGTGGATATTGGCTAACGGGTGCATTTTAAAGTGATATCAATTTCCTTGTGATGGATTATCTAGTCGCAAATGGCTACCCATCCGCGGCACAAAAGTTTGCTATAGAGGCTAATATCCAACCAAAACCTGACGTGGAGTCAATCCAGGAACGGGTGGATATTCGAAATGCTATTCATTCGGGAGATATTCAATCCGCTATCGAGAAATTAAACGAGTTGAACCCGCAGGTACTACCACCCTTTTTTTTTGTCGCTATTTTACCCTTGTATATTTGAACACATACATCTCCTTGCTATGATTAAATTTGTTTCATGCACCACTCATATACCTCCTCGGTGTTGATGATAAAAACTCATCTTCAGTCCTCAGTATGACCAGCAATCACTTAATGTTGTCTACAATGCTTCATTGTCATAGATTTTCAAGCTTTTGCTAACGGGCGATTTGCAGATTCTGGACAGTGATCCTTCTCTTCACTTTTCTCTCCTACGATTACAGCTCGTTGAATTGATACGGACCAGTACATCCACCCCAAATGGAGATATTACTCCTGCTCTGGACTTTGCTACGTCCCACCTCGCACCTCGCGCACCAACTAACCCGCAGTTTCTCGAGGATCTTGAAAGGACGTTGTCGCTCCTTATATTCCCATCTGATAATCTTGCCCCTTCGTTAGCTGCGCTACTGGATCCAGAACTCCGGAAAAGCATTGCGAACCTTGTAAATGAAGCCATTCTACACAGCCAAGGCGCACGGCGTGAGGCACGCCTACGTAACCTTGTCAAGCTTCGATCCTGGGCAGAGCAAAAGGCACGTGAGGCGAAGAAAGACTTACCTGAAAAAATCGACATTGGCCTCGAGCAAGATAGCAACGGCCGTAATGATAGTAGCCAAAGCGAAAATCAAAACGGTAGCACTGATGATGCCATCATGCATGAGCAGGGAGAGGTGGATCCAATGATATCATAGCATATGCGGTCGACGCGTTAATACTAATTCGCAGCCGCATCTATTTCCCAAACAACCAAAAAAAGTGGAACATGGCACCTACTTGGTTGTTATCCGCTGCGATGCGTCTTACATGTCTTTTTGTTTCCCTTCGGATTTCTGTACTTTAGCGCGGCGTTCTGGAGTCCTTTCATACATGGAGCCGGTTACCATCGTTCCGAGGGGCGGCGATACGGCGTAAGAAGCCTTCCCGAACTCGAATCACATCCGTGTTTGAATTATCCTAGAGTCCATTTAGGCTCTGTATGAAATGACGAAACCTGCTAATTGTGTTTTCACTTTTTTTTTTATGTGCCTTCGTCGTATTCGACTTTTTAATGAGCAATGTGTATTTCATATTTCACCATTTCATATTTGTGCAACAGCGAATACGTCCCATTCAAAGTTACAACTTCATATATAGTTTACTCACTACACTACAGCCACCTATATAGATCGGCTATGTGAGGCGCACCGTTTTCTACATTAATGTTTACACGAGGTCAATCAACCTGCACTTTGTCCTTTGAAACCATGGAATCTTGAAATAGTATATCAAATATAGGTGATAATAACCGCCTTGAGCAAGGAAGAGCCACCCATCCAATACAAAAACCAGAATCCGTAAAAACACCATCCCAAAAGCCAAAAAAAAAAAAAAGAAACCGCCGAAGAAAGGAGTGTGACCTGAGGGGATGACTATATAGGTTAAAAAAAAAAAAAAGGAGTGTTTCTCAAGAAGAAGAGTTTCGTCGGTGATCAGAGTACTGTCGACCGCCGTTGAAAGGTAGATAGGAAAATAGTCGTTCGTGTATAAGGCAAAGATGCGGCAAATGGGCTGCCCTCTGCTTTGTCTCCAACATCGAAACCATCAGGCTGAACTATATGTTGGTGAATAACATTGGTATGTAAGTGGGTAGGGTATCGTTCGCGTCTATGGAAATAGACCTCTAACGTGTCTGTTATATCGTTTTTATCTTCGCTTGGAGGAAAGATACGAAAAATATTCGCTAGAAGGGGGTATATATTATGCTATTGTTAGAAGCTCGTCATATCTGAATCGATGTGTGAGTTAGCTAAGTGAACTTCCACAAAATTTTAATTGCGGTACTATGCCATTTCCAAATTCACCAAACGGCATATTCTAAACACGGAAAAGAGGGAGAACCGGTCCCTTAATATATAGGGTGAATGCTGTTTTAACATACCTCTTCCAAACATGGCTCTCTTTGTCCAATCCATCGCTAGCAAAATTCTAGTTCGTAAACTGACGCTCTGCGCAAAATATATACTTCGCCAAAGATACACCGCCAGCAACCCACCTCCCCAGCTCATGCCATTGAAGTCAAAAATAGCGGCATTGCCAATATATGCCAGACTACCAAGATGTTTGTACCGGAACGCCTTGTAGACCGCTTCGTCCAAGTCGCCATAGTCTACCTCATTCGCCTTCATGCCAGGCATGGCCTGCGAAATTTTATTGAACTTGATGCCCAGATACTTTCCCTGCTGATTCGCTCTTTGCGCCGTTGCAGGCAATGATGTCAGCTTGGAGTCGATTTGGAGAAGCAGTTCTCGCAGCTCATCGAAATCGAGGGTACCGCTGCGGTCTTTGTCGTATTGTTCAAAGAGCCTATCCAGGCGGCGTAGATGGCCGGATGCCTGTGGGAACCGCCTCTTCACGCGCTGGGCTACGTTCCGCCATTCTGAAAAGGTGAGGTGGACCTTTTCTGGATCTTTGCCCTTTTCCCAGGCAATGGTGCGGAGGAAGGTTACAATATGCTCTGCCACGTTGTTTTGGACGCTGGAGCAGTCTCCGATGGCATATACGTCCCCCATTGGAGTTCCGTTCACACGAAGATGAGAATCCGTTAGAAGAGTAAGCTTGTTAGTCTGCGCACCGAGTTTCTCAGCGAGTCGTTTGCAGAAGGCGTTTTGGGCTGCATTATTATTCCGATGTTAGAGAGAACAAAATACTTGATGTGGCTAGAGGGGGCTTTCTACTGACAAACTCCTGTCGACCACAAACAGAAACCCATGGGAATCTCTTTTAAGATCGGGTTTCCATCTTCTATCTGTGTGAAAAGGATCTTGTCTTTTTTCACTTCCTTGACCCGCGAGTTTGTAAGGACATCGACTTGATCGTTTGCAAACCGTCGCTATCAAAGTCAGTACACAATTAAATAAGCATTCTCTAAGGGAAGGCATACCTCTGCATACTCAGATAGAGTTTGATCATACGTATTGAGAATATGAGAGCGGCTGATAAGATGTGTCAATAATCATAAACATGGTGGCTTAGTAGACAGCGAAATACCTTTGAATAAGATGCACGGAGATTTCGTTTCTCAATATCCGCGGAAAGGAACGGAGCAAATCTTCATTGAGCATATCAAAAATCTCAGCGGCGAATTCGACTCCGGTCGGCCCTCCACCACAGACCACGAATGAGAGTAACCTTCTCCGCTCCTCATCACTCGTTGTAGGTAGACAGGCAAGCTCTAGATTGTCTAGGACCTTGTTTTTGATCCTCCTCGCATCGGCAATGGATTTCAGGAAATTGCAGTGTTCAAGACCCTTTACTCCATGTGGATTTGTCGTGGAACCTTGGTACTCCGTCAATAACGATCTAAGCAAGGGGTATGATGGGCCAAGTCATTGTAAAAGGTTAACCTACCAACACCAATGACCAATTTATCATAAGGCAAATAAAAACGCCGTTCCTGCCCATCGCTGTCCAGCTGCGATACCTCCACAAGTTTTTCTGAGAAATCAACATCCACTGCCTGTGCGCGGAGAAAGTGGCCTCGAACTCGTTGTACAATGGTTCTGACCGGTTCGACCAAAGACCTCAGGCCAAGTGTCCCAACAGTCGCAGACGGCAGCATAGGAGTGAACAAAAAATAACTTTCAGGTGAGACCACAGTGACATGATAATCACCCGGTCGCAGAGTCTTTAGCAGGGACACGCTTCCCCAACCTGTTCCTAGTATGACTAGTTTCGGCTTATCCCATTGTTCCCTCATGGATTCTGAATCATGGTCATCAATCAGTACCTCAGCGATTGGGAGGTTTTTTGGTCCACCCCGACGAGGATTCAACGCCAACTCCGAGACGGGGACATCCTGGAAGGTCAAATCATGACGATAGGTAGTAGCGTCGTAGACGAAAAAACCGACGACGAGAACGCCCCCAATGACAACAAAAATGCCACAGTATGCGAACAGATTGTATATAATCCTCACTGTCCTGCTTCTCTGTTTCGGGGGAGGTTTGGTGTGGCCCAGGCGAATTGACCTCGGCGGTTGAGCGCAGAAGTTAAGTTGAACCTTCGTTGAGAGCGGAGGGAGGGAGGGCCGTCGTGGAGTATGGAAGCATCGTTGAGATACAGAAGTTGCAGTGCCCAGCGGTCGCGCCGGGAATCTAGGACGTTGTAAACATGCTCTGGAACTACCATGGGCCAGCGGGCGCATTAATCGCGTCCGTGCCTGGAGAGACAGCATGGGGGCAGAAGCCAGCTAGGTGGTGTGTTCGTATAGTACATGAACAATCCATCGAAAGATGGGTGGGTGTTGTACGGGGACAAAAGCAGATGGATATCCGGAGTAGCTGGGTATCTATCTATCTACCTTGATGTCGACGAGATTTGACAGGATGAGTTGGCAACCAACCGGGTCCAACGGCCGGAAGCAACCAACCCTAGCGATGTCATCGTTCCAGGGGCTGCGGCGGCCGGCAGGACACGTGACGTCACTCCCCTGGCGTGCTCTCTTGCACAGCAGAAGTGAAAAGATTCAATTTAGTTAGAGATCTCTCATATTTTGATTATCTCATCTATGATATGCTAACCTATATGTCCATGCATGATAACAAAATAAGTGAAACCCCAGCGCAGGCTCTATAAAATAATGTGTTAAAAATAACAATAATAATAATACAGCGCCCCATGTAAATTGCCGCAACTCCTGATACCTTGAAGCCATTAGGCATCGCCCCACCCTTCCCACCAGCCTTGAGGAAATATCTTTAAATAAT
>QGQJ01000446.1:0-25056 GCA_003206725.1 Blastomyces emzantsi | reverse complement strand
AAATAATTCTCATCTGCTCAAAGATCTCACTCTCATTCTCATTCTCTTATTGATTATTCAAAATTGTCTGTTCTGTCTGTTGCATATCATGAGACAATAGAACTGAGATAAAGAAGCTTTCATTATCAGTTGAAATAGAGATTTCTTCAAAATCTTGTCTGTAATATACTTCTTAAACTCAGCTCATAAGATAGATACATTGATCATATTCAGCAGTCCCTATCATTGACACTAACAGTAGTAGAACAGAGTTTTTTGCTCCTCGAAGCAGTCATGACAGTAGAATAGAGAGACGCAGTGCTGCTGCTCTCTACTACTGTAGGATCATAGAATCTGCAGTGATTGCCATGACCAAGCAGGCAGTCAGTCAGGCCGACAGTGGGTTCCGTGTGCACATAAGATTCCCAGTTGTTCATGTATTAATTCATGGAAAGTCAATTACCAATCTAAAACTTTTTTTGTAATTTAAACGGGGTGTGTTTATCAAAAAGAGGGGTGTCTGTATAAATCCCTCACCTAGGCCGTAATCCTAGGCTATGTTCTGCTTCATGGAACGACGTCCCCGTGTTTAGCATGGGCTAGCAGCTAGTGTCCGATGAAACTTCAATCCACGGCGTTCTTTCTGAGAGAAAGGAAAAAAAAAAAAAAGGGAAGAAAATGAAAAAGTGAAACAAACCTCAATAAACAACAATTCCCAACTAGGTCCATGTAGCCCTTTTGGGGTTATTCTGCTTAGTGGGCAACGCTGATGAAACGTGAACTGAGATTACAGATCTGTACTGTGGCCTCAAATGACAAACGCCCTTCGCTCGCTCAAACCCTTGGGACCATGGAATGATGTACGAGATATGTCAGCAGATTAATAATTGCACGCTCTCGCCCGAGGTCGCCCGGATTTATGTGAGCTGTGCTTGACAAATGGGGTCTCATTTTTGGCGTACGGATGTTGAAAGAAGCCCACCACGGAGTACATTTCCGCTATAGCCTCGTATACCACAATATTATTTCGTGAATTCCACGGCAAGAGACCATGTTCACAAAATGCGCGCATCACGGAACGAGAGATGTGAGGAGACGTCTAACTGGGTCTCGGACAGTATATATCCTCACCATCCAACCCAACGACCATGTAGCGACCGTGAAATCAGCACAACCATTATTTCCTCCTTTAACGATATATATAGGTATATAAATACATATATATATATATATTCCCATCCTTCATAATGACAAAGCTCAAGTTCTGGTACTGGCCGGGCTCCTGCTCTCTAGCTCCACACATCCTCATCCGCGAGTTGGATTTAGACGTGGAAACCATCCGCGTAACAGACTTCTCCGCCAGTGGCTTGGGCGTCATAAACCCCAAGCGGCGCATCCCCGTCCTCTCCATCGACGATGATATCATCACAGAGGCGCCCGCAATCCTCACTGCGCTTGCCCAGCTCGGATCCCCGGACCGCAAACTGCTTGGCAAAACACTCATCGAAACTGCCAGAGTGTATGAGTGGTTGAATTGGCTCTCTGGCCATCTGCACGGATCAGGATATGGCGGACTCTGGCGCCCTGAACGATGTTCAGATGATGCCAGCGCGTTGGAGGGTATTAAGGCGAAGGGAAAATCGACTATCATAGCTGCCTATGAGTTCATCGAAAGTAGACTCGGGGGACTGCATGCGGTTGGGGATGCGTTTACAGTTGTGGATCTGTATTTGTTGGTTTTCTATCGGTGGGGAAAGGAAATTGGGTTGGAGATGGAGAAAGAATACCCGAAATATACAGCTTTGATGGCGAATTTAGTCAAGAGAGATGCCGTCATTAAGACGCTTGAGGAGGTGAAGTTGCCTCCGGTATTTGCGCCGAAGATCTGAGGGCGGGTGACTTGACCTGCGGTTGTGAACGATAAGGAACAGTATGGGCGAATGATGTATATGTAAATCAATCTGGCCATCGTTACAATATCTTCAAATATATTCCTAGTGGCCATACACGCGCTGCATTTGCAAGAAAACTCGGGCCCTGGAGCCAATTTCCAAAGCCAGGCTGAACCAGCCCTTCAGCCCATCAACGATTACAGTACTGCTTTACCCTGGCTTGACAGGGTGGAAGGTGGATAGTGGCATATTCCGTAGCCAAAGCTCATTCAGCTGGAAGGTCTTTGGGGAACACCGGTCAAACATTTCGTGACCTGGGAAGCGGTGCAAAGTAAATGTGCCGTTCAATTGAAAGCCAGGCGCATCTCACAAGTACTGTCATACTAGTTAGCATACCTCTCTAGAGAGGAGAGTCATCCCAATGGCTGCGATCAAAATATGTACTCCTGTAGATCTAGTGAACGTCGAAATATTTAGAAACATGCGACCCCATTGCCAATTGAGATACCTTACTCAAATGTCGCCAGGAACTAGAAGGGTCAATCCCTGGGACTGCCGGGAGTTCCAGGCTCCCTTTAGCCAAACGAATAATGTCTATATATTTCCACCATTCTTTTCGGGGTTGAAGATGGTGTGAGAGGAGCAATTTGTCCTGCCCAAGGAAAATCGTCCGTCAAGAAATTGACGTATATAACTTGGGTTAGCATAATTGCGGCCCATGTTGTTTTGAGGGCGTATATATGTTATGGTCATGGCAGTCTGAGGATTTCGAGAAACAAACGCTCAGCTAGAATGACGGGAGTGGTTGAAGAACGAGGAATGATTCAGTGAACCTTGGACCTCGGGAAGCATCCAGAAGGTCCAAAAGGGGTCGGTCAATGCAGAGCCGCATGAGTGCTCGCTTATTTAACTAATCGCTCCCACGCTTCAACCTCGTTTTTATTCGTGTTTAACCTGCTCACGGCATGCAACTCAAACTCGCATCGTGGATAACGCGGGCAACCAAACTATTCCATTTGGAAGTCAAAGGAAAATATTCTGGTAATCATAATGTCGTCAATGAACTATCAGTGCCCACGATGGGGCGCCACAATATTCGGGGATGACAGGATTCCGACCTGCGTATCTGCTTAGTACACTATTTATGTACAGCGTTATCAAACGGCCATCTGTGTGCAGGATGCCGTGATTTGAACCCCTGTTAATTCGACGAAGGGGACATATCATCTCATCCTCTGCTCCTTACACCCTTTCAATATGAGGGATGTGGAGCTACGCTCAAAAGCCAATCACGCCCGCCCGTTGCCTAAAGTTTCCTGAAGTTCGAGATGGTCCTATGATATCTAGGTAGGTACCGGAAGTCTTGTGCCGTTTAAAAATTATTTAAGATTTCCTGGTACATTACATCTCCTGGCCTTATCCTGTGCCTTAGTCAGCGCCAATACCCAATGTTCTGGCCTGTCACGACGTTATTTTGTCAATATTTACATATATATGAATCGCACCTATCCTCTTACATATTCCCGACATCGAATATGCTGGCTCGTGTAAAAGATGGCACAAAAAGAAGATAACCCAATCCCCTGTGACAGCTCACAGGCCGAGAATACTTCTCAATCTTTACCGGTGGAAACCTGAAGTCATATATATTGCAAAGACTTATTTTGCAGGCAAGGTCGATCCTAACGGATACGTAATCCGAACTGCATCCGCAGGCGAGGAGCCTACATCACACCACTAGTCCCGCTGACCACTTTACGACTCCAAACGCAGTGCCGTTTTAATTCTGTGGAGGGCCTCTTGGAGCCGGTGCTCCTCCAGAGCAAATGATATTCGTATCCACCCCTTTTCGAAAAGTGATCCGTGGTAGCTTCCGCCGCCTCTAACCACCACTCCGTTTCCCTTAAGTGTCGTTATCATATCCAGTTCGTCCTCCCAAGTTTTTGCATTTGGAACCAGCCTTGCAAATATATTTAGTCCTGCATTTACTGGAATATAATCGATTCGATGGCGAATGAAGAATGAAGTGATGAGGATATATGATTCTGCCAACCTGGCCGAGTTCAAAGCCACTAAAAGGGGTAGTGTGGGTGAGGAAAGAAGTGCGGTTGTGGATAATAGAGATGGCGACGAGACCTGAGCTTTGGGTGAGACCGCAAGTCTATCATTGCTCTCTCTGTTATCTTGTGACACTATACAGCCCTTTTGTTGTTGTTTTTTTTTAGAATTAGTAACCCAATTTAAAACGCGTTTAGGGTGACCGATAACTTACCATTCGGCATCCGCTGACGCCGAAATCTTTGCTGGTACCCCATATCATATGGATGCGAGAACGGTCACATTGCAATGCGCTAGCATCCAAAGACAAAACCGAAATGAATGGAGTTGGGTCGGAAATCTCCGCACACGAAAATGTCGTCATTGCGTACACTTCATCGGAAATCATGTGTATATCCCGTCGCTGACAAAACTTTAGGCACGCTTCCAGAACTTCCTGGGGATAACACTGTCCGAATAAGTTATGTGGGTTCGTTAAGATAAGGGCTCTTATCCTGCATGTGGCGTTCTCCATCGCTTCCTCCATCTTGGGTATCAAGTTCGAGGTGAAAATATCCGAGAACTTTTCCGTTTTGACTAGAACTGACTGGACGGATGAACGAGTGCGAGACTCTGCCTCATCCCCGTCTGTAAATGCGCTATGATGTTATTCACCCGCTGCAATAATTCGTGCGACGATTTACCGCGAGCTTGGGGTTTTTGAGCAGGGAAACTCACTCCAATATGGCCCTGGCACTAAAACGCCGTCTTCAGGATCGCAGATCTTATAAAGCAAGGCATCAAGACAACTGCTTGTCCCTGAGCCTGCAACTATGTGATGTGGCCTGACAGGTACACACGGATTAAAATAGTTGTTAAATAATTTTGCGAGGCTTCCAAGAAGGGTTGGTTCTCCCGCGAATCCTTGCTCAGAGGAGTGCTGATATTGTGATCATCAGCCAATATTTTCAAGATTCAAAATGGTATAAATGAGTCCTACATGCGAGTGTAAATCACTGTTGGCTCCGGGTTTGCAGATGTCGGCTAACTCCTCCCGAAGAAGCCAATTTTCATCTGTAGACAGGTCGATGTCTAACGCATCAGGATCGTGACGGTCGATTCTTCTCATTGCTATCGATGGTGTGATCGATAAAATACTGGATGTTCGAGTGGACAGCTGCGAATAATTCATTGTGGTGACCATCCTAGAATGCAGGTGTTGAGCAGAGGAGAACGGTCGCTTGCCGCTGAAATTGAACGTCACCTCCTGCCTCCGGGAATATATGTTGGTGACCTTTATGTGAAAAGTTTCGCTTCGACTGACAAGACAGGCAGTTTAGGGTACCAAAAACAATATCACTCCGGATTCCCTTCACCTGCTTGCACCAAGGCGAATTTAACTCCTGCTCCGGCGGTTGAAGCCTTAGGCGTTTCTGCCTTCTCAGTTGGCGCCCAAGCTTGATCTGATAACTTTTTGCTGGCAGCCAGGTGAGAAGTAAGTTCGTTCAATTACCAACTGTTACGCTGTCCCGCCTTGGCTTTATGATCAATATCGGTTAACCTATTTCATACGCAGCATGTGTGCCCAGGTGCGGACGAAATTTCCTTCTATGATTAGAGCAGCTAAATTTGATTGCCGCCTACTTTTCCAGAAATAGTTATTAGCCACAACCGTCTGAAGTCTTGCGTCATGGTTTAGGAGCTCTCAAGTGATTCACTGGGGATCATTCGAACGGATTCAATTCGACCCGGTTTAACGTCCGGACCCGAGAGGGGCAGCGCCGGAATAAAATCCTCGACGTCCATCCCTTGTCCATCCAACAGCAGAACTTCGCTTCAGATGATAAGCTTTTTGATGGCAATTGAGCGAACCCTGCTTGTTTCCACAGCCCAGGCGCACTGTCTCCTTGTACCACTTTCCTATCTTGACTAGTTTCCAAATTATGAAGGCTAAACCTAAGGGACTAATGCATTTGTCTGCTGTTCCACTGTTGACTTGTCATATCTTGTGCCACAAGGGCAGCTCAATTTAATCTTCAAGTTCAAACTAACGATAGAAGTGCTTGGTTTGCTACTCCAATTGAGATCATAGGTACTTCAAATTTCCATGAACTCACTAACATGTAATCACTCAGGTTTTCAACCCTAGCGGAGAGCAATCCCAATTCAAATCATACTCTCTATCGTTTGGAAACCATGGCAAGGGAAGCAAGGCGAAAATTTTGACTGCCAACAATACGGCTTCGTACTATCATGCCACGAGCGATCCATGTTTCGAGGTTCGACACCCTGTTAATTACTGATAAAAATCCCTAGCCGCATAAACGGACCGGTTGTTGGGGCTTTAATCCCAGTTTTCTGTGGCTGCCCAAACCAAAGGAGTAGATTTATGGTAGATTCCACTGCCCATTTTGGGACATTTCTCCCGCAATACCCACGGGCCACAACGATGTGCAGCAAACGTGGCAGGGTATCGACCCGCAAACCCTCCTGCCGAGATATCGTAGCTTCGACGTGTGGAAAATTTCGGGTGGAACACGCCGGATTCCCTTTCCCAACCCTTAGGGCTGACTCTGTGTTTTATGATTTTCACCCCTGACCAGACACAGTTTGTATGTACCTCCCCGCCAATTTAGTATAGGGAGCTACTTATGAGACAACAAGGCAAATGTACCTAGGTACCCTACCACGCTAGGGTGGTGAGATGGTACCAAATCACGTGAGGTGCCCAATAGGGAGAAGCCGATCCATCAGTCGGACTCCAGGCTTCCAATGGCAGCGCAAATTGTGGTCGCAAAGCGGTTTGAAAAGCTTCTTCCCATCTTTGGGGTTTGAGATGCGTGGCGGGCTGCAGGGCAGGCATTTTATGTCTGTCATGCTCTGTGGGAGGAATCGATCCGAACTTAACCCTCCGCCATTTATGTATGGGTTCAGTGGTTATGACAGCTCCATTTTCAAATACAGCTTCCTAAGTAACTGTTTCGCCCTGGCATCCAACAATGAGGGGAAGTGTGTAAGATTCCCGAAAGCAGGACGGTTCCATTGCTACCTGTTTAGGTAATTAGGGCTTTGAGACCGGATTTTTATGGTCCGCGTCAACCTCGGCAAATCTTATTTGAACGACTTTCCCTTTTGAGAGAGTAGATAACCACCTGGGCAAACTCAGCCGGTTTGCGGATCAAACATCTCCAATCGTTACAATTCTTGCCCCATTGTCCATCCAAAATGGCAAATGAACTTGACACCCTTGGTGTGGTCCGGTATATTCCCTGTCTTGTTTTTGTCCTTTTTTTGCCTTAACCTAATCACGTTAGATTGTTGACCAGAATTCCTCTCAGCGAGGAGTTTACTTTTTGAGAAAATGGATAGGGTGATGGTGGTGGCTAGATATTGTAACATCCAAATAACATTGCTCTCATTGACAGTTCTTACTAATTACGAAGTCAAAATAACAATGAATGGTGGCACTCAATTGCAAACTTTGCATTCCTGTGCCAGGTGAAGTTTGCCATTTCAATTTTGTTTGGCAATCTTCTTTGACGTCCTCGGCACGTTGGCCCTGGCTTGCTTAATGCGGTGAGAGCCCTGGGATGTGGTACATAAAGCCTTCCAGATCTCTTCTACGCTTTACTATAATGCTGTGGCAGGCGAAAAGCCGGGCGACTTCACTGCAACGATAGGCATATATATTCTAGCTTGAAACCTACTACCAGTTTTAATCGTCTCCAAGTACAATGGTCCGTTCGTAAAGCCTCCACGGTAGCAGTTTACGAGCAGTTTTGGAAAAGTGTCTTGGTCCTGCGAAGTGGGAGTTTTCTTGAAAATGCAGCTGAGAAAAAGTCTTTATGAACCTATAGCCTGCACGACGCATAGCTATTCTCCCTCAGATTCGATATAACTGCATTTTGTTGCGTGCCTTCACCGCTTGCCGGCGTAATTGTTTTGTCTGCAGCGTCTTGCCAAATATCACTCCCTCCCGGGAGATGAAATGAGGCCTATTGTTGATGAGCTTTTTATTTATGCGATCAGCAGGGCTGAGTACTGGATCTCCCAATATCCAGGATGAATTGGCGACATACCGAGTTGGCAACCGGGGGTATTCTATTCTACCGAACCTTTCACTTGGGCGGCTTCGAGTGCTTCCAACGGAACCGTGATGAATAGTTTCTTAAATCCGAAACGGACCAGGGATAATGATATGATTTTCACATCAATCGAGCAGAGCAGAATGGCGAAATGAACGCAAGTAGGAACTGATTCTAGCCACTGGGCAAATAGCTCTTCCTCAGGTGTGCAACTCAACTGGACCCCCCGCCACTAAACGCAGAATTGCTATTTAGCCAGGAAGCGAACGGCATTTTTCTGGTGTAAGAGCTTCGGAGAAGCACTTGGGCGATATCATGTTCTAGTTGAGGACTTTCAAAGCTCCTTTGAAATAGTTTAGGCTTGTTTGGAAGCGGAAACCAAGAGTATAGCAAAGGCATGTCTCGCTATCCCATGGTTAACCTAGCAATTGAACTACCCCAACCACCAAACAAAGATATATGGCTGCTCACAACGCACACGCGCACGACGATACTGATCGGGTGGTATATCTATTCAAATCCTAGCTCAGTGCTCGAAGGCTTTGAATAACGTTGTCATTTCGCGTCGAAATCTATTCATTCGCTTCGATAATCACCACTCTTGAAGGGATTGCAAGATCAAATCGATTATTGAGCATCCCTCGCTGGAACCCAAATATGAATCCCAAATCTTAAACCGCGTTTTTGGTGATTATTGTCGTTGTTTGAAATCGATTTGCCTTCTCCTCTGAGCGAAGGGTCAGGGTAGGGCATTGAGAAAGCGACAGAAGCCTGGGAAATATTTATATTGCCCTGTGTATTACGGCTTGGCCAAGTATTGGCGTTCTATTGGGATATACGAACCCCTCTGCCTACTACAGCCGTCGTCATATTCACTTGGGTTAGCTTACCCCGAGAGTGGCAACTAAGTGTCCTCTAGGAAGAATCGAAGAATGGGGACCACAGCCTACTACGATGCAATGGAAATACTTGCCATTGAGACAGGGTGTTGCTCACCTTCAGATACTCGCAGACTTTGTATTACCTGGAAATACCATGTACATTAACGGGCTCTAAATGCATGGTACTAGGTATAGACCGTGATCGGATAATATTGGATAAAGATCTTGGATTCGTCCTCAACTCTCACAAAGTAGCAGCCCACATCCACGTAGGCGCGCTTTCGCCAACTTGAAAGTGAACCTCGCTCGGTAAAATAGCGGCAACCAAGTGTGTCGGTCTAGCAAGCGTGAAAATGGCACAAGTCAATTATATCTAGCTCAGGTCGTGCGAGCTGTTGACCCAATGTTCTCCCAACGCAAGATTTGTGCGCGTAAATAAAAAGATCAATCCTAATGAATCCTAGTGTGGAGGCCTAGCCGCATATTAGCCGCGCGGTAAACGCAACATGTGGCGGCAAAGCTTAATGTTTGGTGCTCCGCTTTTGCTCGTTCAACTTTCAAGTCCAGCAGCATTTAATCCTGAAGTCATTCCGAAATTTCTTCCCAATACCTATCCTGTCATACGTTTCATATCTCGCTACATTTACCCTATCCTTAATTTTACTGTTCCTTTCACGATATTTGAAACCCGATTGCTGCTCTCTCCTTTTCTTCTGTTGGGTGCACTTTTCTCTCAATATCAACTAAAACGCTTGGTCGCAATGGACAACGCCAACCTATGGACTCGCCGCTCAAAGTAAGTAGCCTAATAAATATCTTGAGCGTTTGGATGTGACGGTTCAATGTTCCTTGATATTGACTCTAGGTAGCACTAGCAAGCTGTCCCTGTCCATGTCCGGCTCCGACAAAGATGGTAGTGGAAGACCGGATTCCTCTCGAAACCATCCGTCCAAGCGATTCGGTCCTGATAGCTCTCACGGCAGATCCAACCCTTTCAACGCGATCTCCCCCCTTACTACAAACGCACCCTCCCCCTCCGCAGGCGCCTCGTCCGCCTTTGGATTAGGATCCGGTGCGTTTGCCTCCTTCGGCTCGGCCAAAACACCGAAAACCCCCGGCGCATTTGACCTTAGCACCCCAAAATCCACCAGCGAAAAACGAGAATCGCAGCCAGAAAACGAAGGGACGAATAATAAAACCGTGAAATTGAGGGCATCATCCTCTTCTCTCAATAATACCTCTGCACCTCCTGCTCCAAAAGAGCACGCCATACGGTCCACTTGGATTGTCTGGTACCGACCCCCAACGCCGAAACATTCCGACTACGAGAAATCCACCATAGCGCTTGCGTCGATATCTTCTGTTGAGAGTTTCTGGGCCGTTTACTCACATCTTAAGCGACCCTCCCTCCTCCCGGCGGTGTCGGACTACCATATTTTTAAGAAAGGAATACGGCCAGTTTGGGAAGACGAAGCAAACAAACGAGGAGGGAAATGGATTGTCAGATTGAAGAAAGGAGTTGCTGATCGCTATTGGGAAGATTTGCTTCTGGCAATGGTGGGCGATCAATTTGCAGAAGCAAGCGACGAGGTGTGCGGGGCAGTCTTGAGTGTCAGAAGCGGAGAGGACGTTCTGTCTGTCTGGACAAGGATTGATGGTGGGCGGAATATTAAAATTAGGTGTGTTACTGATGTTATATCAGTCAGGTTGGTTGTTACTGCTGCTAATGTTTCTTTCAGGGAAACAATCAAACGGTTGCTAGCGTTTCCTCCTGACACCAATATTGTATGGAAAAGCCATGACGATAGCATTGCCCAACGCTCCGCCATCGACCAAGCCCGCCAGGACAAAGCCGCTGCGAATGCCGGTCACCACCACCAAGGCTCAGATCGTCGTCGTGGGCACAATCAAGATGACACTTCCGCTGATAAAGGGCGGACTGCAGCATCGTAAAAGGTCCATATGCGAATATGGGCATTGTACAGTAGCTCTTTGTGTTTTTCCCTTTTCATTTAATATTTTTGTGCTGATGTTGTGTGGTCCTCATTGCGGTCAGGCGGGCTTCCGCAGGTGTCTTCTTTCAGAAAGCCCTTTATTTTGTCCGTTGCTTCTTCCATAACACACTGCGTTTGTATCAAGTGGAGAAGAGTAGTGGAAAATTCCGTGTTTGGAGTGAAGCTTTTCTTCTATTCTGATTAACTGGTGGATTTTAGCTAGCCTTTGGTTTTGTTTTAAATTTCTTTTTGAGGATTTCACGGCCTGGAAGGAATATGATGGCAGGAATAGAAATTCATTTTGCCTCTTGCTACTATTTCACTATATGTCTCACATCTAGAAACATCTACTCATGACGCCGAAATAACGGAATGATAGTACCAGATTTGGGGCAGAATAGAGGTTAATGATTCTAAAGAAAGTCAAGTTATAATTAATTGTTCAAAGTCCCATATATGCCAAAGAATTTTCGCAATACCCATTCAGAGAGCGTTGGGAGTGGTAGCTGTCCATCCTGTTTGGACCCTTCTAAAATCCACTCTATCCACAAGGCGGCGTTGGCGAACAATCGATTCAATCTTTTCCCTCCCCAAACCACCTCTGCCACCAACATCACTTTTTCTTTAAATAACCTGCAACCCTACCCACCTACATCACACATACACCCATATTTGCAACGTAATGCTTTCTCCCCAGCGTACAACGCCGTCTCAGTCACGAATCCTCTCCCCCACCAGCTTATGAAGTGGCTATACAAGCTATCTAACCTCGTTTGGCCGGAAAATACCACGCGTAGCACAGCGCAGGAACCACGAACCCGCGAGCTTTCCGGGCGACAGCGGCGGCGGCAACGATACACAGCTCATGGTGTCGAAGATATACCAGCCCCGCTCCAGATGTCCGGCGTGAGTAATCAGCTGTCTCCTACAAATGGACAGATGAGCAACACATTTCAGTTCTCACAGCTAGGAAAGGTACGGCAAGCATAGCTCCGAAGATTTTATTTTCCTGTTTTATGGCAATTTTATTCTAGAAACCTTTTAAATAGCTCCCGATGCTGACTTCGTCCTTTTTCTGGAATGTGCAGAACGCTTCCGGAATCCAGCACGACAGCAGTTCGCACCGAGATAATTCCAACCATACTTCCGGCTTCACATTGAAGAAAGGCGGCATGTACGTTTATGGATATCTGCGCATTTTATATGGAGCAGTTCGTCCAATTACTAACTCTGATACAACTGCAGTAAAACTACACGGAACGAGGAAGAATTACAGGAGGAAAGGAGACTGTTCGGAGGTTCCAGGTCCGTAGCAAGCCGCCGTCTCAGAGCCAAAAGGGTTAAGAAACTGATTTTTGAGGTGCATTGAGTAGGAGGGACCCGAACGCCGTTCGTATAACACCAGGAGCACTGCTGAGAAAAAGACGAGCCGGCAAGGATTTGAAGGTAGCGTTTGCAATGTTTCATACCTCTGCTATACGGCGTTGTTCTGGTTACTAACGGAGTCGTTTGACGTTACAAAGTCCTTTGAGAATTTCACTCCACGAAATACCCTTCTGTCCACCTCCCGTGGAAAACAATTTGATACTTTTGTCGGGGGTCATCAGACTAACTCACGTGCACAAGGTGTCTCGGGGGTGATTCAGGAGTTAGAAGGAAGCAGACCTCGTAAAAGACGAAGAACCGACGAGACTCAAGCTCCCGCGGAGGCCATTGAGGTGAATGATGATGATTCGATCATTCACGCGGAATCTCCTTCATCTACTCGGCCTGGAACTTACAGTCTGTCACATTTGAGCCAAACCTCCCCTATAATAAACCATCGCGGCCCTGCCAATCAAAAAGAATCTACCACACATGAGTTCTGGAACGTCGAAAATAGGATGCAGGATTTTAAGAGCAAAAAGCCGCGGGCTCCAGATTTGACTGAGGATGAACTTTTCACGGTGGAAGCCAGGGCACAGCGGCTCGGAAAGAACATCGGTACCAGCATTACCGGGCCGGGTGGTTCTGGTTTATCTAGGCCTTCTGAACAAATGGTTGCTGTTGAGGTCTCATCGATTGATAACTTGGACGGTGCGGGGGCGGCAGAGGCGGAGACCCAGGGCTCTCCGAACTGCCTTGCCGGTTCAATTGTCCAAGCGGACGATCAGCTTCATGATTCCCATACACGTGAGAGCCCAGATGCACTTCAGGGAGGTAAAACCGTCCCCGAGATTTGGCGAGGCGGTGTAAAGGAACGCCTCGGTAGAATGGCTGGTGATATTAGCCCGACAAATTTCTCCATCATAAAAAAGGACCGCAAACGTGCGGATAGAAGGCGCAGAATCTCATCTAATCATACGGATTCATTTTCTGTGACTATGTTTGACAACAAAATGGAGACTGTTGAGGAACAGTGCACGCTTATTGTTAAAAACCACACTTTTCTCGTGACAAATGATACTGGCTCTTGGGTATCCAAAGAATTTTCTATTGAGAAAATCAACCGAATTTGGCATGGCGGGCCCAGAGTTGCAGTGAAGTTTCCCATGTCTTCAGGATCGACAGACGACCTAAACCTACAATTTTCAACTGAGAAGGAAGCGGTTGAATACTGTAACCTGATGGGGGAGCTGAACAATAACGCAAAATTAAGGGATAAGGGGAGGTATGTTATCGCACAATCATCTTGAAAGCTCAGAGTTCGGAAATCTGATAGTTGATTTAGTGAGTGGATGGAAAATATGTTCGGACGCTCTCTTAGGGAGAGACAAGGAAACCGCCAACCAGGGAGCTCAAAACGCGGAAACCATCAGGATGATCATGTTGACGTTGCCGCCCAGCCGTCAACACAGCCGAAACGACAGAAGCTCAGCGAGAGCCTACTTGACAGTGACGGGACAACGAGAAAGTCTCCACTGGAAGACTCACTCCAGTCGCGTGGACCCCGCAAGCATGCTGAGGTTGATATGTCGCCGCTCAGCCATGGCCATCCAGATATTGATCGTGTTATAACTATTCCTGTCAAGAAATACAGTCCTACCGTGGGCTTGCGTGTCACTCGATCACAGAAGCAACGGCAGCCTACTACAATTAATAGGTGCGTAATTTTCTTCTTATCCATTTTGGGATTCCGCCCCTGATAAATAATTGAATCCAGTGACCATGAATCGTCGCCTTCACCTCACCGAGATACTCGTATGTGGTCAAAGTAAGTGTATCGGCTCATCACGTTTGTCGAGCTACTATTAATACTCCATTTAGGCCGCTTGTATACCCACCTAAAGGTAAAAGGAAAGCCGAAGTAGAATTCCACGATTTGGAACGCTTGGATGACGGGGAACTTCTAAACGACAACCTCATCGGGCTTTATCTACGGTTTCTTGAGCATCACATGGAAATGAAGAGGCCACATCTGGCTACCCGTGTTTACTTTTTTAACTCGTACTTTTTTGCAAGCCTTACAAACACGCCTAAGGGTATGAAGGGTATTAATTACCAGGCGGTGGAAAAGTGGACGAGGAATGTGGATCTTTTCAGCTATGATTACATCGTCGTCCCAATCAATGAAAACGCACATTGGTATATGGCCATTATATGCAACCTCCGTGCTCTGTGTCCCACAGAATCCGTCGCCGAACGCAACGAACCTGAGAGTGACAAGATGACTCATGATTCGCCGTGCGGACAAGGGAGCGCCGATTTGGGAAATCGAGAGACACGGCAAAACGATAAACGCGTATTTCAACGTATGGAGAATAACAACACCGTTGCGCAGACTTTAGAGCATGGTAACGATCAACTCCTCCAAAAGGATTTCGATTCAATGTCGTTGTCGGATAATGGCCCCGAGGTCAATACCCAACACAATGACACAAGTTCATTGAAGGGATTTGAAACTCCAGACAGGAACGAATGGCCGGACGAGGGCGAGAACGGGCCACTCGTTTCTATTGTTCAAACAGAGGAAGAATCAGACACCACACCGCAGTCGGATCAGCTAAAATCACTACGCTCTGGGAAATTGAGGGGTTTAGAGACCCAAGCAAAGAAAACTCCCCGGAAACTTCCATGTGATCCAAAGGACCCCGTTATCATCACTTTCGATTCCTTAGGTTGTTCTAGATACCCTACTATAAAAATCCTTCGGCAATATATTGAAGAGGAAGGAAAAGCTAAGCGATCACTTACCGTTGACACGAAAGAAATCAGGGGCATGGTTGCTCGACATATACCACATCAACCTAATTTATGGGATTGTGGGCTGTACCTCTTAGCATACCTTGAAAAATTTATGTGGGATCCGGACATGTTCATTAGCAGGCTGGTGAGAAAGGAGATGAGTGAATATTACGATTGGCCGCCGATGAAATCCCATATTCTTCGGCGGCGGCTACGGAGCTTCCTTCTCGAACTACACGAAGAAGAGGAGAAATCTAAGGGGAATGACGCAGTGGAAGAACGGAAGCTGATCGATACCAATCCACTAAAAATACTTTTGGTAGATGAACCACCCGCACGGGTACCGCAGGGTGAGCCATCTATTTCGAATAACTCGCTTGGACTAAAGCAGCACTCGGAAACCAGTCCTAACCCCACGACCCTAGAAAACAAGCCTCTCGTACATGATTCCGAGAAGGAGTCTCGGCAGGCAACACCCACTCGCGCATCCGCAAGGCTCAATCAGCACGGGCAAGTACAGACACCCATGGACCTGGCAATCCTCGAGGATGAAGCTATTCAACAATCTGAAGCGAAACCGCTGCTTGAAGGCATTTTACTTTATGGAGGTCAAGATTCTACAAACAATGAAAATATCACCGAAATTCCCAGGACTCCTTCTCCTGCGATACAGGCACGCGTTTCTGGGGTCGGAATACCTGGTTCTTCTTCGCACAAAACAAGCCCAAGTAGCCGTTCTCGGAGATTACAGGGACAGGAACAAGAGATACTAGATGGAATCGAGTGATTGTGAAATACTTTGATAGATATGGATGCCGTTGAAGGGAAATTTTATCCGAATACCGATACCCTTTTCTTCTCTCTCCCCCCACCTTTTTTTTTTTTATTCCCCTCCTTTCATCTCTTCGATTCTCTTCGATTTGTCTTTTATCTTCACCATTTGTTAGCGTCTTTCTGATATCCACCAAAGTGTTTTTATTTCTTTCTATTTTATTTTATTTTTATCGAGAAGCAGTGATAGATCAAGTTTTTGTACTTTTCTTTATCCTTTTAGTTACACCCTAAGCATGCATTGAAATGGCGTCCCTATCGGCTGTGGTTGAGGAAGATAGGCTCATCGTCTTTTAGCAAATATTCTACGCGAGCATCATGGCGATATTGTATTTTACTGTTTGCCGTGTTTTTCTCTACATAAAATATCATACAGAGCTGGTAGAGAGATATTGTCTTCAGTTACTTCTCTATCCCTGTTGCAAAAATATATGGCCATGTTTGCTCCATTGCTAAATATGCCAAGCCAAGAGTTGGGCACGCGCGACAGTTGCGGCGCTTAAATAACCGCGCAAGCTGCGGCGTTGACATATCTGGCCGGATATCTCCTGTAGACACAAAAACAGCAAACCTCTCGGACATTTCACTCTCACGTATTGTCAGTGTCTGCGCAAATAGCTGTTGATTCCGCTCTTCAATTCTGCAGCTATGCACTCCGCGCTCAATCGGGTTCAGAGCGTCTTTGGATTCTTCACCACCGTCGCGTTTCTGCTGGGTGCCTTAACTGCGCTGACTGTAGTATTAAGTCCTGCGGATCCGGTTACGAACGTTGAGCTTTCGAACATACAAGTGTAAGTCATATTTCGATCTATCTCCCTTTATCGCTACCCCGGGAATGGATTATATAGTTGTCAGTAGGAATTGTTGTTTGGACAGTGGACAGTTTGGACTAACTTTGGATATGTATAGAATTAAAGGACGACCACATTACTATGCAACGAAGCGCGAGGAATATGCGCAGATTAGATTCGATCTTGATGCTGGTGAGTTTTTTCGATCCATGCGCATATTTTCATTCTTCGTTGCCGAAAGTCTCAAATAATTGGGAGCCCCCGCTTGTTTAACAAAGCTAACAAAAACAACTACCACTTATACAAAGACCTAACCTCCCTCTTCAACTGGAACACCAAGCAACTCTTCGTCTACGTCCTCGCCTCCTACCCCACAACATCCTCCTCTTCGTCAAACCTAACTACCGAATCCATAATCTGGGACACCATAATCCCAGCCACCGAATCCCCTTACTCCGTCCCCGCCCTAACCCGCCGATTCTTCCCCTCCAAAAAGTCGAAATCCTCAAAATCCTCCAAAACGAGCAAAAACACCTCCGCGGGCTCTAGTAAAAATTCCAAAAAGCCCGGCCTCCTCCGCGTCCGTAACCAAAAGCCAAAATACCAAATTACAGATATATCCGGCCGCATGGCTGAGCGTGAGAATGTGCAGCTTGTCGTAGCTTGGAATGTGCAGCCGTGGGTAGGGGCATTGATGTGGAGCCCCCACAGCAAGGTTGCGGAGAATATTGGCGGGGCGTTGGGTGGGCTTCTTGATATGACTATTATTACTGGGGGGAAGGGTGGGAGGAGTAAACCTTTCAATTTCCCCGTGTTGAAGGGCTCGAAGAGGAGGGAGGGAGACAACAGCGGGGAGGGGTCGAGCTGAACTGCGTGTGGATTAGATACTGGGGAGAATTAGAATGGCAATCAGCTGCATGAGGGTTATGGTTCATTGTTTCTACAAGTGTCTTTAGTACTATTATCATATTTCATGCTTGATCGTTTTTGGAAGCGAGTTATATTGCCATTTCAAGTTATCATTTGCTGCTTCTCTCCTCAGAGATGCCTTTCAAAGGCTACCCATCATATACAACCAGCAGGGTGCAGGTCATATTATGGAGCGATACTAAATCCCTTGCCAATGATTCCACTTTTGTTAAGCTTAATTAAGCTACTCCTTTCATTACCACAGTAATAATACAGTGTAGGGGTCCGTAGGTCCATAGGGATTTGTTAATTTGCTGTGTGAGGGCAAAAATGAGAGTAGACTGCTATACAACCACCTCCCGATCAGCGTGTATGGATCAAGGGAGAGACAGGACGTGTATCTGTCGACAACCGCAAATAATGAATAGTGTACAGTACAAGGCAACTTCTTAGCTCGAAAAAAAAACTAACAGAATGAGAGCGATTCCAAACGCCCATAGCCATGATTAGCTTCTCCTCCAGAATAAAAATACCCATACCCCCAAAAATCCCATTTTCATCGGCCTCATTAATCCCATCATGCCTCCTTTTTGGGAACCCGGATTACTTTTAAGCACCAACCCCCTTTCCATGGATACAAGGGGTGTCCATTAGTAGTCCCCACTAAAAGCTTGCTATGCAAACGAGTTCAAGTCTTTTGAAAAATTCAATTATCGTACCCACCCCGACTCTTGTTGTGCTGGGGGAACTTGGGAAACAGAATATGGCGTGGCTGGCGCCGCTGGTGTCTGAGCAGGCGGGGCAGGGTAGTAGTATTCAGTTGTCACATCGCCGCCATTTTGAATGCGATTTGAAAAAATGCCCGGGGCGCGGGCACAGGCCAGGCGCCCTTGATGGCCCCTTGCGCGCCGGTCATAGTAGACGTACTCGCAGTAGAAGGCGTGGATGTGACCCGGGAAATATCTGGCAAAGACAGAAGAGGGTGGGTGGGAAAGCGTTAGCCGCTGAACTACTAGCTTCGTCGACTATATAAAGGGGATGCAGAGCTTGGAAAGCGGGAGAGGAGTCTGCACGCACCCAAGCAGCGTAAGACAAATATTAATGAGAAGGTCCGGAGAGCATCCACTAATAAAGAAGACACCTAGAGGTGGAACTGTATAAAGAAATGTGGACGTTAGTGGCACATCATGCTGGAAGCATTACCAAGAAAATAACGCATCGACTGGGCAATTTATGATAGATATGGAAGGAAATAGTAGTCATGCAAGGCCCCCGCCCCTATTCCGTTTTTTCTCCAATCGCCGCCCCTTGTAGAAAATTGATATCCATTTCACATTCGCCTACCACGTAAAGCAATCCAGGGGATAACAGCTCACTTACTAAAGATCGTAATAATAATTAGGCAAATAGCGCCGAGAGCGTCCGCTGCCATGGTTTGATTTGTTGCTTTCCACCCGCCTAGGCTGAGTTTCTTGCTGTACTAATTGAACGATTTGCTCAAAAAAGGAATTGAGTAAAGCGCCAGCTATCACAGTGATTTTCCTTAAGAGTCCGCAAATGTCAACTACAATAGCGTCTTATAGAGTGTTCACTGGGGGTGGATATAGCCAGTGGAGCAATACTAAAACCCGTAAAAGAAGTTTGAGATTGGCATCCAACCTGGAGAGCTGATATAGGTTCGGATGGGTGCAGAAGAAGGGGAGGGGGGGAGATGTTGCTAGGTGAAGATATGAAGCCCCGGATAGCTATGGAAGGCTCTATACGTAGATGCACTACCCATAGAGGGGGGTCAATTGGAAAGGAGGGAGGTCTTGATGAACGTAAGAATGTCTTGAGATGGTATTTTCGTGGTTTTTGATCAGGAGGAGATTTTTGCCGGGAAATGGTAGAAAAAGATAAAAACATGGAGGAGGAGCTTTGGATGTTTCCTAAAAGGGCAACTGAGGCCCAGAACCTCCTCGGGTTGAAATAAAGTATAGCATGACGTCATTTTAGCCACGAGCAGAACCTTACCTAATTTCCCCACGGAAATCAGCCCCAGTCCGGCGGGTAAATGATTTGGGTTAATGGACAGAGTAGCAGAGAAAAATGACCGGGTAACTTAAGGAATGACGACTTGGCATAAAAATGAATGCATGAACCACGTACAAGGCAACTAATGTATCCCGCCAGACTCCCTTTGTGGATTTCCAAAAGACAGACAAAGCGGCCGCAAAATAATACAACTCTCCCCAAAGAACATACAATATGCATTTAATGACAGAAGGTGGACAGAGAATGCCGTCCATCCACTATGAATATATGCGATACAAAAACCAGTGCCGAAAAAAAATATAACACCCATTTATGCCCAGAGTATCGCTCACGTAAGCAAACATTCTTGGGGAACCTGGTGACAATAAACATCCTAATATCCATGTTAGCCTGCAATTAATATCACTAGCCTCTGGTGGATGAATCGTGCACAGGGATCGGCACCCCTTGATGTGTTTGACTGGCATCACTACACTCAACATCAGGGATACTGACCCCCTCCTCATCGGTATCAACATCCTCCCATTCGCCCTCCGACGTGCTGGGCGGAGAAGAAGCAAAAAGATCGCTAATATCGCTTCCTAACATCCGACGCTCTTCTTCTGCGCGTTCGGCGATCATTTGCACAAAAGCGGCTTTGTCTTTCCCACGAATCAGAGGTGGTGATTCGGCATCATAGTGGTCACTGCCTCTTTCGGCCTGTGTATTGGTTGCGCCGGGAGGGCGGCAGACTTCGAAACCACGAGTGCATGCGTCGCTAGTCGGTGGTGTCCATAGCACATCTGCATTAAACTCCCATTCTGCACGCATGACCCCGTAGGAATTCAAGAACCGCGAACCATCTATAGCCAAAGGCTCAGTACTCGAAGCTCGTGAGATATTAAAATCAGGGCTCCGGCCGTTACCACTGGGTTGCTGTTGGTCTGAGGCAAGACTCATCATCTCGCAGTATTTCAATATGTACGACTCATCTTCTTCCTCTGAGTTTGTCTTCGAGAGAACTGCATTTCTTGGTGGACGGTGATCTTGGGAAGGATATCTATTCCCTTTCTTCTGGACAGATACCCCCGTGCTTCGCCAAGATGATCGTTTGCCACAATGACGGTACCTCGTTTCTAGCTCTTCGCCAGCCTGAGTGGAGTGACGAGGCATGTCCAGCATGTTGACGGGATCCTGATGTAACCGTTTATCACCCGATTCGGTTTGAGGATAGTTGGGGAGATGCGTTTTCATTTGCGGGAGAATTGTCAAGCCTAGTTTCCTATCATTTTCGATAGGATCATGTCTTTCCAAAGAGTGTCTCCGGCGGCGAAGAGGGGGGACCCGCAGACCACTCTCTGGTGGTACCTCAGGAAATAAATCATTGTTTTGGCCAATTCGGTTACTATCCGACGATGTCGATAGATCAATGCCTAAACTAGTCCCCAGTAAAGACATCATGGTAAAACTATCGAATGGATGGCGATTTGGCAGCCTACTCTCATCGGAATTGTAAAAGCCTGATGGCTCTAATAGCCCCTTCTCATACGCACGGTCACTAAAAAGAGTTCCGGCGCCAATAAATGGGTCCTCGCACGACTTGATCTGAGGGTTAGGTTGCCACAAAGGGTTCAACTCTAGCGATGATTGGTTCTCGTTACATTTGCTCTTGTCTACTCCCATGAGCTTCAAGGCATAATCTGGGGTGGGATTGACTTGTAGATATTTCCTTTTCTTAACGTTGATCATCACCCTGGATCTGACAGTCTTCTCGAACCTCACCGCCGTATCGAAATATTCCAAAGCGGTTGCTGAAATCATTATTCGAAGGGTGTATATTTTAGGTCGTTCTCCCGGAGCATCCTCCACCAGGGTAGGTTGTAAATGTAGCACCTGATCCTCCGTATCGGAGCAGGTTGGCACAATTCCACTAAAGCCAGAAATTGAAGGGTCCCATCGTAGCCAAGTGGCGGATGTGTTATAAACGATATGGCTCGGCTGTGAGTAGCTCTCTGCCCCACTAAAAGTGAGTGAAGGGTTATAGCGTGGCACCAAACGGAATTCGTGGCCTTCAGTAGTAATAGGGTCAAAATGTTCAAAAGAAAGCATATCTGGGGTCCAATTCACTTCAACCGGGTAGACGGATAGCTGAGGAGTCGCTATGGTTTGCAAGTAATCGTTCGCGTCCAATAGTTTGACTCCAATTCTAAGGTCGCCAGTTGTGAAAAACGATCCATAGCCCACAGCAGGGGTAACAAAGCAGTCATGAGTGCGGACAAACTGTGCTACAGTTTTATAAATGTTCCCCATGGATGCCAGCCAATGGTAGGTACGACGATGCTCCCTGTATGTATATACCATAGCTGTCGCGATATCAATCATGCTAATTGGCAAATAATGTATCCTATCCGAGTGGCTGCGTTGGTGTTGTTCACTGTTGTGACGTATCCGGTTGGTGGCTTCACATTGTTGTTGTTGTTGTTGTTGTAACAGTTCAAGTTGATCATGCAATAAGTATTCTAGGACCCTTTTAAACGTTGTCTCCCAGAACAGCAGCTCTTCCGCCTTGTCTGAAGAGAGGCCTTTCCATGATTTTGTAATATCGATGTGAACAACTCCAGGGCTCTCGTGATGGAATTCAGTTTCAAGTTCAGGGGTTATGTCTTGTGCGGCTCCCGGGTAAACTTGAAAACGTGGGCAGTACATATCGCTCATACTATTACATTTAGGAAATGGGTTGCCAAAGAAACTGAAAGTGATGTTGGGGAAGGCGTGTTCAGTATTAAGGCGGCGTGGCTGAATGGTTTCCTGTCCTGTTAACCTATCGCCAACATATGTTACCTGCAAACCTACAAATCAGCCATTAAAATTCTCTCTTGAAGTATTGCGTGATTGTCCGATATTGTGGGAAGGTGGGAAAATTTAACTTACCTCCTGAGCATCATTTGTGTCGACACCCTCAGTCGAGGCCAAGCCTACCAGTGGCTCGAGATAGTAAGGCGGGGGGATGTTGTAGTATCGGCGCTGCCATTGTTCGAATCGCGGACTGTATGTTTGGGGCCCCGGGACTTCATAAGAGTATTCATGCGGATCTTCGTATCTATCATGATGCGCATCCACACCTTGGGGTTCCCGTGGATGGGAAGCCATGGGGAAGGATGATCGGACTAGAAGGGTGTCGCGATGTCTGTTAAAGTATGTCAAGCACAACTCTGAGCAAGGGACCGCTTAATTCATATGACCTGGCGCCCAAAAGTTAGCCCAGGACAATTCCTACCTCATTAGAGTAACAATATCCTTACACATATGCAGATGTTGAACCACAGAAACGAGTTTGGCTCAGGAATTTTGCAGAATACCAAATATACTCGTGGGTTGGGATGCTTTTGAGGTAAAAAATCGTATCTTCAGGTTACTCACTCGTTAAATGAGTAGAGTTCCGCCCCGGCATATATATTGACTGTTGATGCCTGTTATAGTTATATTGGGAAGGCTCATACTATTGGCGGCTGAGACTTCCTCAGACGGAATCAGGGGGTGGGAGTGAAAGTTAGAAGGAAAGAAGCATTCACATGACATGACAGGAAGGTGTTAATGCTCTCCAAAGAAACAGTGTATAGCACTCAATAGTGCCATGCCATCCTATCTTGAGAAGAGTTTGGAAGGTCTTCCAGTGTGCGAAAAAGGGGAGAGCCCAAGGCAGAAAGACGAAAGAAAAAAAGTTTAATAACAAAAGAATTAGTTTGCATTTCACACTGCATCTATCGAAGCCCTCGTGGTTACCTGCTCATTCTTATTCCCAAGTTTTGATATTTGCAGGAACGCATCGACGCCATACCCTTCTAGACTATGCAGCTCCAAACTGCCAGCCCAATACTCTGCGTAAACCCTACTCATAGGAAGTCCCATGCCAAGCCGCAAATTAGGAGGGCGCGAGCTAAGGGATGCCAATGAACTGTCTCTATGCGGATGGCCATTAGTGGTGTAGTAGCAGGTGTGGCTTTCTCCCTCTCCCTGCTCATCGGATCTCGTGCCGGAAACTTTTACTTCTTGCATAGTCGCAGCCATGGTAGGCACCTGTTCCAGGTTGCGAAGGCGGGCTTGAGTATGCGGTCCCTTGCAAAATGACCATAGGTACGGGAGAATCTCTCTAGATATACCTCCCCCTTGATCAGAAACCCGAATAATGACATGTTGTGGAGCTTCGCAGATCAAAACTTCAATGGGAGGTGGCCGTTCGGGCCTACCACTGAACCTTTCGATGACTGCTTGGAAGGAATTTCGTAGTAATTCCCCGATAATATATTCCAGGTGGCTTAGTATATATGGAAATGTCGCTCCCAGATGACCCTGAACAATAACATCGGGAACCTGGCAGTCAGTTCCGAGTGATTGCTTTAACAACATTGTCGCGCGTTTGCCGCAATTTTCAACGACCTCCTTCGCATTGCATCTCAGAAATACCTCTCCCACGAAGTCTGCGTTGAGGTCTGTCCTGTCCTTAGAGTCCGGAAAATGCCAAGGTGAATTGAATGTATCCGTGAGTGCAAGATGTTGTTCGGCAATAACTCGACGTGATATCCTCTGTAAAGGAATATTATCAGCTTGTTAATTCTCACCATCACAGAAACAAACAAAACCGAAGCAGCTACTCTTTTTACGTACCGCACGCAACAAGGTATTCATAAACCGATCCATCTCTTCTGGCTTCACTAGATCTTGGCACTCCAACACACCCATTGCAAGATTCGGTATTACCGTTAAATGTTCCTTGAGCGTCGCTCGCAGAATATCGCAGTACTTGTCATTGTCTTCCAAAGTTCTGATTTCAGCGACACCGCGGAACTTCTCGAACGCCTTGTAGTAGAGTTCATATACAAGGGATAGGTGGGGGTTCGTGACAACAACATAGGGAAGTTTCTGCATGTCTCGAAGACGGTGGGCGATTCTGGCAAAAGGGATCATATCAGTATTTAGCTAGTTCCCTTTGGATACTGGTGGTTTCAAATGACTCAATAGGAACTGACCTGGTGGGAAGCTCTGTACGCACATAGTTCGCAGAGCTGATCAATCGCGACTCGGTGATCGTGCGGCCAAAGAAAGTCAACTGGCGTAAACTAATCGGCCTCACTTCACGTTCAACCCATCTAGAAGGTTAATAGTTAGCAAAGAATAAAGACATACCGAAATCCTATATCAGTATTACTCACTCGTCCAGAATGGAGCCTGGTCGCCATGGCGGGGGGCCTTGCTTGTCCACTGAGAGAGTTCTTGTCTGCACAAAAAAAGCTCTCAGCCGGATGGCCTTGTGCCATTGAACTGATTGCCGCCGGAGCATCCTGGAATGCCATTCACGTCTCTCGCACGGGGGTTGGTTTCCAAGAGACGCTTGACATGGGCCTGCTTAAAAAGGTGTATATCACCGTAACTCATTGTCCGCAGTGACTAGCACATCCTCCACGGTTGCTGTGATTGATGCT
>QGQJ01000443.1:0-30955 GCA_003206725.1 Blastomyces emzantsi | reverse complement strand
GCTCGGGGCGGCCGCGGGGGCGGGGCTCGACGGGATGCTGTCGGGCTCCGGGCGGCACACGCGGTTCGTCGAGGGACCGCGGCTCGCCGATGTCGCCGGCCTGTCCTCCACGGAGGGCGATCCCATCCCCCGGGTCTACGGGCGGGCGAAGATCGGCGGCAGCCTGATCTGGGCGACGCGGGCCCGGGAGGTCGCCAACACGACGGTGGAGCGCGCGGCCTCCGCCTCCAAGGGGGCGGGCGGGCAGAAGACCGTGCGCACCCGCTACGCCTATTTCGCCAACCTGGCGGTCGGGCTATGCGAGGGCGAGATCGCGATGGTCCGCCGGATCTGGGCGGACGGCAAGGAGATCGACCAGGTCGGGATCACCCTGCGGGTCCATACCGGCAGCCCAAACCAGGCGCCGGACCCGCTGATCGTCGCCAAGGAGGGGGCCGAGAACGCCCCGGCCTATCGCGGCCTCGCCTACGTGGTGTTCGAGAACCTGCCGCTCGCCGAGTTCGGCAACCGCGTGCCCCAGTTCGCCTTCGAGGTGGTCCGCCCGGTCAACGGCCTGTTCCACCGGATCCGCGCCGTTGACCTGATCCCCGGCGCCGGCGAGTTCGCCCTCGACCCGAGCCTCGTCACCGTCGATCTCGGCCTCGGCCGGACGCAGGCAGCCAACCGGCACCAGCTCCAGCGCACCACCGACGTCACCGCGTCCCTGGACGCCCTCCAGGCCCTATGCCCGAACCTGCGCCGGGTCGCCGTGGTGGCGACGTGGTTCGGCACCGACCTGCGCGCCGGATCCTGCCGGGTGGTGCCGAAGGTCGAGACCCGGGCCAAGCGCACCAAGCCGGAGGCCTGGAGCGTCGCCGGGATCACGCGCGACGAGGCCGAGGTCGTCTCGACCCTGCCGGACGGCACCCCCGCCTATGGCGGCACCCCGTCGGATGCCGGGTTGACCCGGCTGGTCGCGGACCTCGCGGCCCGCGGCCTGGAGGTGCTGCTCTACCCGTTCGTGATGATGGACGTGCCGGCCAATAACGGCCTGCCCGATCCGCGCGTGCCCGGTGCGACCCAGCCGCCCTATCCCTGGCGCGGGCGCATCACCTGCGATCCGGCCCCCGGCGTCTCTGGCAGCCCGGACGGCACCGCCGCGGCGGAGGCGCAGATCCAGAGTTTCTTCGGGAACGGCTATCGCGCGGAGGTGCTGCATTATGCCGGCCTCGCGGCGCAATGGGCGGCGCGCGGCGTGCGGATCGCCGGCTTCGTGATCGGCAGCGAGTTCGTCGGCCTCACCCGGGTGCGCGGCGCCGCCGGCTACCCGGCCGTACAGGCGTTCAAAAACCTCGCCGCGGAGCTGCGGTCCCGCTTGGGCACCGGCGTGACGCTCGTCTACGGAGCGGACTGGACCGAGTACGGCGCCCATGTCCGCGACGGCGGCGCCACGATCCGGTTCCCCTTGGACGACCTGTTCGCCGACCCGAATATCGGCGCGGTCGGGATCGACTGGTATCCGCCCCTCTCCGACTGGCGCGACACGCCGGACCATGCCGACCTCGCGGTCTCGGGCGACATCGCCGACCGCACCTACCTGAAGGCCCGCGGTGCCTCCGGCGAGGCCTACGACTGGTACTATGCCGACGCCGCCGGGCGCGACGCCCAGGCGCGCCTGCCGATCCAGGACGGCGCCTACGGAAAGCCCTGGGTCTTCCGGCCCAAGGACCTGATCGGCTGGTGGTCGAACCCGCATGTCGAGCGCGACGGCGGCGTCGAGACCCGGGCCACCGCCTGGGTGCCGAAGGCCAAGCCGATCTGGCTCACCGAGGTCGGGGTGCCGGCGGTGGACAAGGGCACGAACGGCCCCAACGTCTTCCCCGATCCGAAATCCGCCGAGGGCGCCTACCCGCCGCATTCCCGGGCCCTGCGCGACGAGCTGATCCAGCTGCGGGGTGTCGAGGCTGTGATCACCCGGTTCGATCCGGCCGCGGCGGGGTTTTCGGACGCCGACAACCCGGTCTCACCGGTCTATGGCAGCCGGATGGTCGATCCGGGATCGATCTTCGTCTGGTCCTGGGATGCGCGGCCCTATCCGGCCTTCCCGGCCGTCCAGACGGTCTGGGCCGACACCGCCAATTGGCGGGTCGGTCACTGGATCACGGGACGGATCGAGGGCTGCGACCTCGACCTGTTGGTCCTGAAAATCCTGGCCGATTTCGGCTTCGATGCGCCGGTCGCCGTGGAGGCCGCCGCCTTCCTCGACGGCTACGTCCTCGACCGGCCGCTCTCGGCGCGCGCCGCCCTGGAGACCCTGGCGCAGGTCTACGGCCTCGACGTCTCGGCGGTGGCCGGCTCCCTGCACCTGCGCGGGCCCCGCCGCGACCGGCCGGTGGTACTGGCGGAAGGCGATCTGGTCCGGCTGTCGCAGGACAGACCGGTCCTGCGCCAGGTCCGGGCCGAGGAGAGCGCCCTGCCGCGCGCAATCGAACTCGGTCTGACCGAGTCCGAGAGCCCGGATTACCGCCGCGCCGCGGCCGCCGCGATCCGCCCGGTGGGCGAGCGGCGGCGCGAGACCCGGATCGAGGCGGCGATCGTCACCCGCCGGGAGACCGGCGACGATCTCGCCGAGGCGATGCTCGACCGGGTCATCGCCGCCCGGGACAGCGCGGTCTTCACCCTGAGCCCGCGCCGCGTCGAGCTGGAGCCCGGCGACCTGCTGGCGGTGCCGGCCGAGGTGCCGGGCGGGACGGTTTTGCGCAAGATTGACCGGATCGACGACGCCCCCACCGGGCGGCGGATCGAGGCGAGCGGCGTGCCGCCCCGGGGCGGCCCCCCGCGCGGCCTGCTCCGCAGCACCGCCCTGCCGGTTGGGGCGACGCCGGCCTTCCCGGGGCCGCCCTTCGCCGTGGTGCTCGACCTGCCGGTGGATCGCGGCAGCCCGACGGGGCTGCAATACCTCGCGGTGGCGGCCGAGCCCTGGCCCGGGGCGGCGGCCATCTGGCGGGCGGAAGGCGGAGGCCCCTTCGCCCTCCACGGCCTCGTCGATTACCCGGCCTGCCTCGGCCGGACCCTCACGGACCTGCCGGCCGGGCCGCTCTGGCGGCTGCAGCGGGGCGTTCCGCTCGACGTCACTCTGCGCCGGGGCGGGGGCCTCGGCTCCATCGGCGAGGCCGCGATGCTGGGCGGCGGCAACCTGTTTGCGTTGATCGGGCCGGACGGCGCCGTGGAGCTGTTCTCTGCCGCCAGCGCGGTGCTGATCGGCCCCGACACCTATCGTCTCTCGGGGTTTTTGCGCGGGCTCGCCGGCAGCGAGGCCCAGGCGGGACGGGTGACCCCGGCGGGCAGCCTGATCGTGCGGCTTGACGACGGCGCGGTGGTGCCCCTGGTCGAGCGTCTGGACGAGGTCGGCCGGGGCTTCCCCTACCGGGTCGGCCCGGCCGCTCGGGACCCGGGCGATCCCGCCGTCACGGAGTTTTCCGCCACGGCCGGGCTCGCGGCTTTGCGTCCCCTGCGGCCGGTCCATCTGCGGGCGCGCCGGGACGCGTCCGGCCTGCGCCTCTCCTGGATCCGCCGGGCGCGCCGGGACGGCGACGCCTGGGAGCCCGCCGAGACTCGCTGGACGAGCCGGAGGCCTACGCGGTCACGGTCTATTCCAATGCCGGCACGCCCCTGCGCACGATCCGGGCCGAGGCGCAGCAGCTCCTCTACGCCGACGAGGCGGCTGATTTCGGCGGTCCCCAGACCAGCCTCGACGTGGCCGTGGCGCAGATCGGCGCGGTAACTGGCCCCGGCCCGGCCACCCGCGCGCGCATTCCCGTTCGCTCGGCCTGATCTCGTCCCGCACCGAAGCCCTCACCGTCATTGCGAGCGCAGCGAAGAAACCCAGGGACGCGCCACGCTCCGCGATCGCGCGCCGCACTCGGTCGCTTCGCTGCGCTCGCGATGGCGGCATTGCACCCCCGGGAGCCCCCATGACCGACGCCACGCCCCGCCTCGGCCTGCCGCTGATTGCGGCGAGCCAGGCCCAGAAGCACGTCACCCACAACGAGGCGCTCGGCCTCCTCGACGCCCTGGTCCAGCTCGCCTGCCTGGACAAGGACCTCACCGCGCCGCCCCAGAACCCCGCCGATGGCGACCGCTATCTCGTGGTCGCGTCGAATCCGGGGGGCGCCTGGGCCGGGCTCGCCGGCCAGGTGGTGCGCTACGCCGACGGGGTCTGGATCGGCGCCGTGCCCCGGGCCGGCTGGTTCGCCTACCTGATCGACGAGGCCGATCTCTACGTGTTCGACGGGACCGCCTGGGGCAGCTTCCGCCGGACGCTTACGGCGATCCAGAGCGTCAGCCGGCTCGGCATCAACACCGGGGCGGATGCCACCAACCGCCTCGCGGTGAAGTCGGACGCGGCCCTGCTCACCTGGGACGACGCGACGCCGGGCTCCGGCGACATGCGGATGTCGGTCAACAAGCAGGCCGCGTCCCGGGATGCCGGCCTGATCCTCCAGACCGGCTATTCCGCCCGCGCCCTGCTGGGCCTGCTCGGCAGCGACGACTTCTCCCTGAAGGTCTCGCCGGACGGGTCCGCCTTCGCCACCGCGCTCACCGCTTCCGCGGCGAAGGGCGGGATCGATTTCGCCTCCACGGAGACCGTGCTGGCCTCGGCGGCGACCACGGATCTTGGCGGCACCGCCACGCGGCGCGTGCTGGTGACCGGCACGGCCCGGATCACCCGGTTCGGCACCGGCGCCGACCGGGAGCGGCTCCTGCGCTTCGCCGGCCCCGCGACCCTGGTCCACGATCCCGAGCAGCTCGCCCTGCCGACCCGGGCCGACATCGTCACGGCCGCCGACGACACCTGCCTGGCCACCTCGGACGGCGCCGGCCGCTGGCGCGTGCGCCACTACCAGCGCGCCGATGGCACCCCTCTGGCGCTCGGCACGCAGGCGCTGGATCCGACCGGCTACGCCCGGCTCGCCAACGGCCTCATCCTGCAATGGGGGCTCGCCACCAGCACGGACGCGGATGTCTTCGTGTCGTTCGCGCCGGCCTTCCCCAGCGCCTGCCTGGGCGTCTGGACGCAGCCGATCGCCCGGGATGCCGGGACACTCTACGCCAGCCAGGTCAGCGACGTGAGCGCCACCGGCTTCACCCTCCACAACCGCCGCACGACCGGCGGCGCGGTGACCGGCGCCGGGAGTGTTCAAACGTACTGGCTGGGATTGGGGTCTTGAGGGGGCTCAGTCCGGAGGGGGATGTAGCCCCCCTGAGCTCCCTCCGCGTCATTCCGGGGCGCCGCAAGCGAGCCCGGAATCCAGATACGCCGGGGGTTGCAAGGGCCTCATATGTCGGCGTGTCTGGATTCCGGGTTCCGCTACGCGGCCCCGGAATGACAAGGTGCTGAAAAGGTCGCCGCTTTGCAGCTTCATTGACCCGGCACCTCACGATCCGCCAAAGCCGCCAGCATCACCGGCTCGATCGCTGCGTAGCCGGCGGCGTTGAGGTGGATGCCGTCTTCGGTGAATTCCGGCCTGAGCGCCCCCGAACTCGTGGCGAGCGGCGCGTGGTAGTCGATAAGCGCCGCGGCGCTGACGGCGCAATGGGCGCGGATCCAGCGATTCAGGGCGTCGATGCGCGCCACCGGCCGCAGCTCCGGGCGCCACCCCCAGAAGTCGCTCGGCATCACGGTGCCGATCCAGAGCGGTAGCCCGGCCTCGAAGGCCAGCCGCGCCATGGCGGCGATGTTGTCTCGGATCGCCCCGTCCGAGGCCGGGCCGCCGATCTCGGCGATGTCGTTGATCCCGCACAGCAAATGAACGCCCCGGGCGCCGGCCGCGTCCCGCAGGAACCGGGCGCGGATCTGCCCGCTCGTCTGGCCCGGCACGCCTTGGGCGATGAAGCCGTGCCGGGCAAACGTCTCGGCCCGGGCGAGGCCCCAGCCGACGGTGATCGAATCGCCGATGAACACCAGCGGCCGGTCCTGTCCGTGTCCCACGTGTCCCCCGTCCGTGTCGCGCGGACCCTGCCCGGAGAAGACCCATGCCCGCAACCACCGGTCCGGCCCGGGGGCCGGGCGACGCCTTCGCGGCCGGGTGCCGGAGCCTCGGGCCGCGCCTCATGCGCGATCTCGGGCTCACCGACTTCCAGGCCGCCGGCCTCCTCGGCAATCTCGGCCACGAGAGCGGCGGCTTCCGCAAGCTCCAGGAGGTCGCCCCGGTGGTAGCCGGGTCCCGGGGCGGCTGGGGCCTGGCGCAATGGACCGGCCCCCGGCGGGTGGCCATGGAGGCCTGGTGCCGGGCGCATGCCTGCGATCCCGCATCCCTTGACGCGCAGTACCGCTACCTCTGCGTCGAGCTGCGCACCACCGAGGCGGCCGCGCTCGCCGCCCTGCGCCAGGCCCCGAGCCTGGCGGCCGCCACCGAGACCGTGTGCCGGCTCTTCGAGCGGCCCGGGGTGATCGCGCTGGCGAGCCGGCTGGACTGGGCCCGCCGGGCGCTCGCGGCCCTGCGCGACGGCGCCGCGCCGCCCATCCCCGAATCCCGAGCCGGCCGGGTCCGCCGTGCGCGCAACACCGGAGATCGATCATGACGCAGCTCTTCCGTACCGGGCTGGCGCTCGCTAGCGCCGCGATCCCGTTCGTCGCCCTGGTCTCCCCGGCGCTGGCCGGGGCGCCCGCGGGCACTGTGGCGATCCCCTGGGGCGACTGGCTGGTCGGCCTGCTGCAGCCGGTCTCGGCCGTGCTGGTGCCGATCGCCGCCGCAGCCGTGACGGCCGGTGTCGCCCGGGTCGCGCCCTGGGCGGCCTCGCTCCTGACCCGGGAGCGGGTCGAGGCCGCGATCCGGGCCGGGGCCGAGTACGGCCAGAACGCCGTGGCCGGCGCCGCCCGGGGCCGGACCGTGAGCGTCGATCTTGGCTCCGCCGTGGTCGCGGCCGGCGCCCGGCACGTCCTGGCCACCGCGCCGTCGCACGTCGTCCGGCAGGCCGGCGGTGCCGAGGGCGTCGCGGCCCGGATCTTCCGGGCCCTGCCGCTCGACCCGCAGGCCAGCGTCGGCAACGTCCTGACCCCGGCGCTGGCGGCGCTGCGCGCGGGGGATGAGCAGCGGGGCTAGCGGCCGGACCCGCCACGGTTCGCGGTAAGCATCTGAAGCTCATCGCTTTTCCCCTCACTTTTGCGGGGAGGGGCAGGGGGGTGGTACTGGATCGGGCGCAGCGGTGCCTTCTCCACGACCCCCACCTCCAGCTCCTCCCCGCAAGGGGGAGGAGAGCGCGTCGCGTCTTGCATGGAGCGAGGTGCGACCATCGTCGGCCGGGGGCAGAACACTATGACCACCGCCCGTCACCCCGCGCGCCATCCGCCGGACCCCGGCGACCAGGCGCGCACCATCCGGTTTCCGCCCTTCTGGCACGCCTATGTCGCACGCCAGACCGAGCCGCGCCTCGCCATCCTCGACGAGCTCGTGGATGCCCATGTCGAGCGGCGGGTGCTGCGCCGCTATCTCCGGCGCCTCAAGCACGCGATCCTGTTCGCCTTCGTCACCGCGGCGGCGGGTGCGCACTGGTTCTCGGACCAGATCGCCTGGCTCACCGAGCGCATGCCCGCCCTGCGGGCGTTCTGGACCCTGATCACGGGAGGCCCGCGATGAGCCCGCATTGGAACCGGATCCTCGACCGAGTCTGGCTGGCCCTCTCCGGGGCGGCCGCGCTCGCGATCACGCTTCAGCTGGGGTCGCAACTCGGGGCGCGACCCTGGTCGATCGATGCCGTCCTGGCCGCGCACGCGGCTGCACCGGCATACCCGGACCCGCCGGAGCCCGCGCCCGGATGCCGGCACGCGCGCTAGATCCGGGGCTGCCGGGGTTGCGTCACCGCCTGTGCAGCGTGGCCCGGCCGGTGGAACCCGAAAAGCCTGTCGGCCGTAGAGCCCGCACGATGCCGTCCGCGATCAAACAGCTCATGCTTCCCCGCGGCAGCCAGCCGGCCGATCGCGCGTCGTCGCGCCTACAGCTACGTATTCAGGGCGCATTCAGTGCCCTCGGCGCAAATCTTCTGGCAATGCGCTACGCCATCACCCTCGTTGCCATCAGCCTGACCGCCGCGGCGCTTGCCGCCAGCGGCCTCGGCTCCATGGCCGATGACGGGCCGGCCCCGCAGCCGGCCCAGGTGGCGGATCCGACGCCCCTGCGAATCGAGACTTGCCTATCGCCGGCCGACATGCGCGAGGAGGTGGGCGAGCGCCGGGTGATCGCCCCGGTGGCGGCGATCCGGGCGGCCCGCACCGTGATCCCCCGGGCCGAGATCCAGCGCGCCAGCCTGTGTCGCCACGAGGACGGCCTCGTCTACATGCTGACCGCCTTGCGCCGGGACGGGCATTTCGTGCACGTGATCGTGGATGCCCGCACCGGCAAGGTCGCGGGCCAATACTGATCGGGCTTCACACCCGCAGTGGAATGGAGTGAGCCGTGCGACTGCTCGTCGTGGAGGATGACCGGGACATCAACCGGCAGGTGGTCGCGGCGCTGGAAGAGGCCGGCTACGTCGCCGACAAGGCCTACGACGGCGAGGAGGGCGGCTATCTCGGCGAGAGCGAGCCCTACGACGCGATCATCCTCGATATGGGCCTGCCCAAGGCCGACGGCGTCTCGGTGCTGCAGAAGTGGCGCCGGGCCGGGGTGAAGACCCCCGTGATCATCCTCACCGCCCGGGACCGCTGGTCCGACAAGGTCGACGGCTTCGATGCCGGCGCCGACGATTACGTGACCAAGCCGTTCCACATGGAGGAGCTGATGGCCCGGGTCCGGGCGCTCCTGCGCCGGGCGGCCGGCCACGCCTCCAGCCAGATCGCCTGCGGCCCCGTCACCCTCGACACCCGGTCCGGCAAGGTCTTCGTCGACGGCGCCCAGGTGAAGCTGACCAGCCACGAATACCGGCTGCTCTCCTACCTGATGCACCATACCGGCCGGGTGGTCTCCCGGGCTGAGCTGACCGAGCACCTCTACGACCAGGATTTCGACCGGGATTCGAACACCATCGAGGTGTTCGTCGGGCGGCTGCGCAAAAAGCTCGCCGTGGACCTGATCCAGACCGTGCGCGGGCTGGGCTACCTCGTGGATCCGAACCAGCCTCCGGCGCGGGTGTGACGAGCTTGGCCACCGGTGGCACGCTGCCGGCCGTGTTCATGCGCGGCGGCACCAGCAAGGCGCTGATGCTGCGCCGGCAGGACGTGACCGGGGCCATCGCCGCCTGGGAGCCCGCCTTCCTCTCCGCCATGGACAGCCCCGATCCGTTCGGGCGCCAGCTCAACGGCATGGGCGGGGGCGTGTCCTCGGTCTCGAAGATCTGCATCGTCGAGCCCTCGACTCGGCCGGATGCCGACATCGACTACACCTTCGTGCAGGTGGTGGTCCGCGAGGGGCGGATCGACCTATCCGGCAATTGCGGCAACATGCTCTCGGCGGTGGGTCCCTTCGCGGTGGACGAGGGGCTCGTGGCGGTCGCCGACGGCCCGGTGTGCCTGCGGATCTTCAACACCAATACGCGCAAGCGCATCGAGGCCGGCTTCGAGGTCCGGGGCGGCCGCGCCGTCTATCGCGGCGACCTGGCGATCCCCGGCGTCACCGACACCGGCGCGCCGATCCGCCTCGATTTCGTCGATCCGGGCGGCGCCACCACCGGAAGGCTGCTGCCCACCGGCGCCGTCCGGCAGGTTCTCGACGTGCCGGGGCTCGGCCCGATCGAGGCCTCGCTGGTGGATGCGGCCAATGCCTGCGTGTTCGTCCGCGCCGCCGATCTCGGCCTCGCCGGAACCGAGTTGCCCGCCGCCGTGGAAGCGATGCCCGGCCTCCTCGACCGGCTGGCGCGGATCCGTGTGGCCGCTTCCGTGGCTATGGGCATCGCCCCCGATCCCGACGCCGCCGCGCGGATCGTCCACGTGCCCTTCGTCGGTCTGATCGCGCCACCCCAGGATTCGTCCAGCCTGTCCGGGGCTGCGATCCGCGCCGGGGACGTCGACCTGACCGCCCGGGTGATTTCGAACGGCGTGCCGCACCAGGCCCTGCCGCTCACCGCCACCCTGTGCCTCGCGGTGGCCGCGCGGATCGCGGGCAGCCTGGTCCACGAGGCCGCCCGCGCCACCGGCGACGCGGCGCTCCGGGTCGGCATGCCCTCGGGCATCCTCACCGCCGACGCCACGGTGGCGCGGGACGGCACGGGATGGCGGGCGGAGCGGGGCTCGTTCTTCCGCACCGCGCGGCCGCTGATGCGGGGCACGGTGTTCTATGATGCGGTGACGCCGGGGTGAGTGCGGTTGTCCCGATGAAAACCCTGATCGGTCTCTTCTCCCTGCGCCGCCGCTCGATCGCGGTGCGGCTGGCCGTGTCGGCGTTCCTGTCGAGTTCGGCGATCCTGCTGATCGCGGCCTGGATCCTCACGACGCTGTACCGGGAGAACACCGAGCGCGCCTTCGACAGCCGGCTCCTGGTCTTCACCAACAACCTCGCCACCGACCTCGTCTCGCCCAACGATCCCGAGAGCCGGACCTTCTCGCTGGGCGATCCGCGCTTCGACCTGCCCCTGTCCGGCTGGTACTGGCAGGTCGGCAAGCCCGACGCGAAGCCCCGGGACCTGCGCACCTCCCGCTCACTGGTCGGCGTGCCGCTGGGGCCGGCCACCGATTCCGACGGCAAGGTCGGGGTCGGGCAGATCCGCCAGGGCTACGGCAAGGCCCAGGACGGGCGGCTGCTGCGCATCATGGAACGCGACGTCGATCTGGGTGAGGAGGGTCGCTACACGGTCCGGGTGGCCGGCCCCGCCGACGAGATCGTCAACGACGTCGACCGGTTCCGGAACTCGCTGACCATCACGTTCGGGCTGCTCGGCCTGTCGCTGGCGATCACCACCCTGCTGCAGATCCGGTTCGGCCTGGCGCCCCTGAAGAAGATGCGCGCCGCGCTCGGTGCCGTGCGCCGCGGCGAGGCCGACCGCATCACCGGCACCTATCCGCGCGACATCGCCCCGCTCACCGGCGAGGTGAACCTCCTGATCGAGACCAACCGGGAGATCCTGGAGCGCGCCCGCACCCAGGTCGGCAACCTCGCCCACGCCCTCAAGACGCCGCTCTCGATCATCGTCAACGAGGTCGGCGCCTCGGACGCCCCGGAGGAGCTCGCCCAGAAGATCCGCGAGCAGGCGGCGGTGATGCGCGACCAGGTGAATTACCACCTCGACCGCGCCCGCGCGGCCGCGCTCGCCGGCACTTTGGGCACCTCCACGGAGGTCGAGCCGGCTCTGGCCGGCCTCGTTCGGACCTTCGGCAAGATCTACAGGGACAAGGATATCGCCTACGATGTCCACGTTCCTCCAGGCCTGCGCTTCCGGGGTGAGCGCCAGGATTTCGAGGAGATGGTCGGCAACCTCGTCGACAACGCCTCGAAATGGGCCCACGGCCGGGTGGCGATCCGGGCCGAGGCGGTGGCCAAGCACGATTATCCCCACCTCGTCGTCGCCATCGAGGATGACGGCCCGGGCCTGCCCCCGGAGGCCCGCCAGGCCGTGCTCGGCCGCGGCCGGCGCCTGGATGAATCGAAGCCCGGCTCGGGCCTCGGCCTGTCCATCGTGGCCGATCTCGCCGCTCTCTATCGGGGCCGTTTCACCTTGGAACAGGCGAGCCTCGGCGGCCTGCGGGCGGTCCTCGAAGTGCCGGGCGATGCACCGGTGGGGGCCGCCAGCCACTGATCGAAGGCGGGTTTTCCCGCCGCGGGACGCGGCTTCATGGTCCGGTTCCGCCCCTTGTCATCGTTCGGGAGTTGCGTGACACCGTGCCGCCGCCGGGGGCCGTCGTGGCATTTCGCGGCCGGCTCCACACGGCGTGGTGACATGCGGGCCGGTCGGGCCCGCTGGCGAAGGTTCGATGACGGCGATCTGGTTCATCCTGGCGGGCATGACCGCAGCGACCGTGCTCGGCCTGCTCTGGCCGATGTCGCGACGCACGGCCGTTCCCGCCGGTGAAAGCGGCGCCTCCAGCGTCGATACCGAGACCGCGTTCTACGAGGACCAGATCGCCGAGATCGCGCGCGATCTGGAGCGCGGCCTCATCGCGCCGGACGAGGCCGAGACCGCCCGCGCCGAGGCGGCCCGCCGCCTGCTGCGGGCGAGCCGCGACGCCCGGCGCGACGCGGAGGATGCCGATGCCGACGAGGCCGCGCGCCCGGCCGAGCCGCGGCTGCGCCGGCGCCGGGCGGCCTCTGCCTTCGCGCTGTCCACGATCCCGCTGGTCGCGCTGATCGCCTACGGCCTTTACGGCTCGCCGGAACTGCCGGCGCAGACCGATGCCGACCGGCAGGCCGCTCGCGGCGGTACCGAGGACCTGATGAAGGCGGTCGGGCAGATCGAGGCGCGCCTCGCCCGCGACCCGAACGATGCCCGCGGCTGGGCCGTGCTCGCCCCGGTCTATATGCGTACCGGCCGGTTCGACGACGCGGCCCGCGCCTTCGCCAACATCGCCCGCCTGAAGGGCGAGAGCGCCGACACCCTGGCCGAGTGGGGCGAGGCCCTGACGGCGGCAGGCGAAGGCACCGTCTCACCCGAGGCCAAGGCCCTGTTCGAGAAGGCGCAGGCCAAGGATCAGAACGCGGCCAAACCCCGCTTCTATCTCGCGCGCGCCGCCGAGCAGGCCGGCGATGCCGGCGAGGCGATCCGCCAGCTCAGCGCCCTGGAGGCCGCGAGCCCCGCCGACGCGCCCTGGCTCGGGCTGGTCCGGCAGAACCTCGCCCGGCTCAAGGGCGAGCCGGCGCCGGCCGCGGTGCCTCCGACCCCCCAGAAACTTCCGGCTGAGCAGCAGGCGGCGATCCGTGGCATGGTCGACGGGCTCGATGCCCGGCTCAAGACCGGGGGCGGCACGCCGGATGAATGGCTGCGGCTCACCCGCTCCCGGGCGGTGCTCGGCGAGCGCGATCAGGCGATCGATGCCCTGGCGCGTGCCCGGGTGGCGCTGGCCGGCGACCCGCAGGGGCTCGCCCAGGTCGAGGCCGGCGCCCGCATCCTCGGGCTCGATCCCAGTGCTCCGGCCCAACCGGCGGCCCCCGCGCCCATGGCGGGTCCCACGCCCCGCTCCGACACCGAATCGGCCGCCGCGGCCATGCAGGCGATGTCGCCGGCCGAGCGCGACGTGGCGATCCGCGGCATGGTCGACGGCCTCGACCGGCGTCTCACGGCCCGGGGCGGCACGCCGGACGAGTGGCTGCGACTCGTGCGCTCCTACAGCGCACTCGGCGAGCGCGACCAGGCGATCAAGGCCCTCGACCGCGCCCGGATGGCGCTGGCGACCAATACCGAGGCGGTGAGCCGGCTCGATGGCCTCGCCCGCGAGCTCGATCTGGCCCCGAGATCCAATCCCTGATGGTCGCGGCCGTTGTTCGTACGACAATCGGTCCTGCCCGACGCCCTTGACCGGCGCGGCTGCCGGGCCGACACCCTGCAAGGCTAGAATGAGAACGGTTTAGGTCTGCTCGGGCCCAGACCCGTCGGATCCTGGGGTGGAAGAGTCGTGACGCGTAAGAGCCGCCGCCTGATCCTGATCGCCGCCTGCGGCAGCGTCCTGGCGCTCGCCGTGGGGCTGATCCTGTTCGCCATGAGCGGCTCGATCGTGTTCTTCCGCTCGCCCACCGATATCGCCCAGCAAGGCATCGCCCCCGGCACCCGCATGCGGCTCGGTGGGTTGGTGAAGGACGGCTCGCTCCGGCGCGGGCCCGACCAGACGGTGGATTTCGCCGTCACCGACACCAACGCTACCGTCGAGGTCCAGTACAAGGGCCTGCTGCCCGACCTGTTCCGCGAGGGCCAGGGCGTCGTGGCCGAGGGCATGCTGGAGCCGGGCGGCCGGTTCCGGGCCGACACCGTTCTCGCCAAGCACGACGAATCGTACATGCCCCGCGAGGTCGCCGACGCCCTGAAGGCGCAGGGGCGCTGGCAGGAGGGGGGCGACAAGGGCGCACCTAAGGCCGGGCCGAAGCCTGTCACCGCCTCCAACGGCGGGACCCTCGGCCCCCGCAGCGAGCGGTAAGGAATCCGGCATGATCGTCGAGACCGGCCATTTCGCGCTCGCGCTCGCGCTGGCGATCTCCCTCGTCCAGATGGTGATGCCGGTCTGGGCGGCGCGCTCGGGCGACCCGGCGCTGCGCCAGGCCGCCTCGCAGGCCGCGCTCGGCGCCTTCGCCTGCGTGCTGTTCGCCTTCGCGGCGCTCACCTGGGCGCACGTCACCTCGGACTTCTCGGTCCAGAACGTCGTCGAGAACTCGCACACCCAGAAGCCGCTGATCTACAAGCTCTCCGGCGTCTGGGGGAACCATGAGGGCTCGATGCTCCTCTGGGTCCTGATTCTGACCCTGTTCGGCGCCTGCGTGGCGGTGGCCCGGAACTCCGTGCCGCCGCGGCTGCGGGCCAACACGCTCGGCGTGCAGGGCTTGATCACCTTCGTGTTCGTGCTGTTCATCATCACGACCTCGAATCCGTTCAGCCGCGTGGTCCCGGCTCCGCTCGAAGGCAACGACCTCAACCCGCTGCTGCAGGATGTCGGGTTGGCGATCCATCCGCCGCTCCTCTACGTCGGCTATGTCGGCTTCTCGATCAGCTTCGCCTTCGCGGTCGCCGCCCTGATCGACGGGCGGATCGACGCGGTCTGGGCGCGGGCCGTGCGGCCCTGGACGCTGGTCGCCTGGTCGTTCCTGACGCTCGGCATCGCGATGGGCTCGTACTGGGCCTATTACGAGCTCGGCTGGGGCGGCTGGTGGTTCTGGGATCCGGTGGAGAACGCCTCCCTGATGCCCTGGATCGCCGGCACGGCTCTGCTGCACTCCACCGTGGTGATGGAGAAGCGCGACGCCCTGAAGGTGTGGACGGTGCTGCTCGCCATCCTGACCTTCTCCCTGTCGCTGATCGGCACCTTCCTGGTCCGCTCCGGGGTGATCACCTCGGTCCATTCCTTCGCCACCGACCCGACCCGCGGCGTCTTCATCCTGGCGATCCTGATCCTGTTCATCGGCGGCTCGCTGACGCTGTTCGCCTGGCGGGCGCCGCTGCTGCGGCAGGGCGGCCTGTTCGCGCCGATCTCCCGGGAGGGCTCCCTCGTCCTCAACAACCTGTTCCTCGTGGCCGCCTGCGCCACGGTGCTGGTGGGCACGCTCTATCCGCTGCTGCTGGAGATGCTGACCGGCGAGAAGATCACGGTCGGCCCGCCCTTCTTCAACGCGACCTTCATCCCCCTGGCGATCCCGCTCCTGCTGATCGTCCCGTTCGGCCAGGCGCTCGCCTGGAAGCGAGGCGACGTGCTCGCCGCCTCGCAGCGCCTGTTCGCGGCGCTCGCCGTCGCCCTGGTGGTCGGCTTCGCGGTCATGGCCCTGACCTGGGGCGGCCCCGTGATGGCGCCGCTCGGGATCGGGCTCGGCGCCTACCTGCTGATCGGCTCGGCCCTGGAGATCGTCTCCCGGGCCCGGGGCTTCGGCTCCAGCCGGACGCGCGACCTCGGTCAGATCGGGCGCCGGGCCATCGGCCTGCCGCGCTCGGCCTGGGGCACCGCGCTCGCCCATGCCGGCGTCGGCGTGGTGGTGATCGGCATTGCCGCGCAAGGCTGGGCCACCGAGGGGCTGGCGACGCTCAAGCCCGGCCAGACTCTCTCCACCGGCCCCTACACGGCGACCCTCGACCGGGTCGCGCCCCGGGCCGGCCCGAACTACGAGGAGGCTGCGGCCTTCCTGACGATCCGCACCCGCTCCGGCGACGAGGTCGGCCGGGTCGAGACCGGCAAGCGGTTCTACCCGAGCCGCAAGATGTCGGTGACCGAGTCGGGCCTGCTGACCATCGGGGCGAGCCAGGTCTATGCCAGCCTCGGCGAGATCGGCCAGGACGGCGGCGTCGGCCTTCGCCTCTACTACAAGCCGCTGGTGCTGATGATCTGGCTCGGTGCCGTGGTCATGGCGCTAGGTGGCGGGCTGTCGCTCACCGACCGCCGGATGCGCGTCGGCGTCCCGGCCAAGGCCCGGGCGCGGGCCATGCCCAGCGCGGCCGCGGTGCCGGCCGAGTGATGGCGCGGGGGCTCGCAACAGGCGCGGACGGCGCCGACGCTCTCCCTGCACCTTCGTTGGGCTGCGGGGTTCTCGTGTCTCCGGTCGAGGCGCGGGTTCCCTCTCCCGTGTGGGAGAGGGGCGCCGTCGCGTTCAATGTTAGCCGATCTGCGAGTCCCGCAGAGGGGGGAAGGTCGGCGCTTGGCTGCCTCGCCTTCGCGCTCCTCGCCGCCCTCGCGTTCACTACCCCCGCCCGCGCCGTCCAGCCCGACGAGGTGCTGAAGGATCCGGTGCTGGAGCATCGGGCCCGGGAGATCTCGTCGGAGCTGCGCTGCCTCGTCTGCCAGAACCAGTCGATCGACGATTCCGACGCGCCGCTCGCCAAGGACCTGCGCCTGATCGTCCGCGAGCGGCTGCAGAAGGGCGACAGCGATCCGGCGGTGCTGCGCTACGTCGTGGACCGCTACGGCGAGTTCGTGCTGCTGCGGCCGGTCTTCGCCCTCCACACCCTGCTGCTGTGGCTGACCCCGATCCTGGCGGTCCTGCTCGGCGGGTTCGGGATCTGGCGCCTCGCCCGCCGCCGGTCGGCCGCGCCGGTCCGGACCCTCTCGGCGGCCGAGGAGGCGGAGGTCGCCGCGCTGCTGCGACGGGAGTAGAATCCGCGGCGCTGCATGCGCCCGGATCGATTCGGCACGAGTCTTGGATCCGGCAAACCTGATCGCATGATCGGCGCCGCGCCCGGGGTTCAAGACGATGGATGCCGCCACGCTCACCATCTCCAGCCGGAATTACTCGTCCTGGTCCCTGCGGGGCTGGTTGATCTGCCGGATGGCCGGGCTCGCCTTCGACACCGAGGTTCTGTCGGGCACGGATGCCACCAGCCGGGCCGAGCTGCTGCACCTCTCGCCGTCCTTCCTGGTGCCGCGCCTGCGCCACGGCGACGTGGTGGTCTGGGATACTCTCGCCATCGCCGAGTATCTCGGCGAGATCTTCCCGGAGGCGGGCCTGCTGCCTTGCGACGTCGCCGAGCGCGCCCATTGCCGCTCCATCGCGGGCGAGATGCATTCGGGCTTCGTCAACCTGCGCTCGGCCCTGCCGATGAACCTGCGCGCCTTCCATCCGGGTTGCCGGGTGTTCAACGGCGCCCGGGCCGATATCGAGCGTATCGTCACGATCTTCGACGATTGCCTGGACCGCTATGACGGCCCGTTCCTGTTCGGTCCGCGTCCGACGCTGGCCGACGCGCTCTATGCCCCCGTCTGCACCCGGTTCCGCACCTACGATGTGGCACTGCCGCCCCGGGCGGCCGCCTACCGGGACACGATCCTGCATTGGGCGCCCATGGTCGAATGGGCCGAGGCCGCCGCCGATGAGCCGGACGAGATCGAAGAGCTGGACATGGAATTCTGAGGCGCCGTCTGCCCGCTTGGATGCAATTTCGTGCATGGCACAAATCGATGTTGCGGTGCACGCAAGATTTTCTCACCGCAGCCGTGCATCGGAAACGAATGATTTGAGAAAGACTTATCGCGGTTTGTAGCCGCGACCATCGCGCGGGTGACAGTTCGACAGGGATCCTTTGTCAGGCCACCGGACTGCGCGATTGATGGGGTTCGGCATTTCTGTTCCACTTCGCTTTAGAAAAGGAACAGACTGGGCTGGAAACCATGGCGCGTCACGAGCCCTGGAGCGCGGAACGCGCCTCCGGGATCATTGCAGAACATACCCATCTCGAAGGCGCGACGCTGCCGATCCTGCACGCGCTGCAGGCGACCTTCGGCTACGTCGATGGCGGCGCCGTGCCGCTCATCGCGGACGCGCTGAACCTGTCGCGCGCCGAGGTGCATGGCTGCATCACCTTCTACCATGACTTCCGCGCCCACCCGGCCGGCCGCCACGAGGTGAAGCTGTGCCGGGCCGAGGCCTGCCAGGCCATGGGTTCGGACAAGATCCACCGCGAGATCCTCGGCCGCCTCGGCTGCGGCTGGCACGAGACCACTGCCGACGGCAGCGCCACGGTCGAGCCGGTCTACTGCCTCGGCCTCTGCGCCAACGGCCCTGCGGCCCTCATCGACGGCGAGCCGGTCGCCCATCTGACCGCCGATTCCCTCGACGAGGCGCTGGCCGAAACCAAGCGGGAGACCCGCCAGTGAGCGTCACCCTTTACGTCCCCCGGGACGCCGTGGCTCTGGGCCTCGGCGCCAACAAGGTCGCCCGGGCCCTGTTCGCCGGCGCCGAGCGCCGCGGCCTCGATGTCACCATCGTGCGCACTGGCTCGCGCGGCCTGTTCTGGCTCGAGCCGATGGTGGAGGTCGCCACGCCGGAGGGCCGGGTCGCCTATGGTCCGATCAAGGTCTCGGATGTCGACGCGCTGCTCGATGCCGGCCTGACCACCGGCGGCGAGCATGCCCTGCGCCTCGGCGATCCGGAAAAAATTCCGTTCCTGGCCCGCCAGCAGCGCCTGACCTTCCACCGCTGCGGCGTGGTCGATCCGGTCTCGGTGACCGATTACCGCGCCCATGGCGGCTATCGCGGGCTCGAGGCCGCGCTGAAGCTCGACGCGGAAGGCATCGTCGCGGCGGTGCGCGATTCCGGCCTGCGCGGGCGCGGCGGCGCCGGCTTCCCGGCCGGTATCAAGTGGAACACGGTGATGCTCGCCAAGGGCGAGCAGAAATACGTCGTCTGCAACGCCGACGAGGGCGATTCCGGCACCTTCGCCGACCGGATGATGATGGAGGGCGACCCCTTCAACCTCATCGAGGGCATGACCATCGCGGGCGTCGCCACCGGTGCGACCCGCGGCTACATCTACCTGCGCTCGGAATACCCGCAGGCCTTCGCCACCCTGAAGGAAGCGATCGCCAATGGCATCCAGGCGGGTGTCCTGGGCGACGACATCCTCGGCTCGGGCAAGACCTTCCACCTGGAGGTCCGTCTCGGGGCCGGCGCCTATATCTGCGGCGAGGAGACCTCGCTGCTGGAGAGCCTGGAGGGCAAGCGCGGCATCGTGCGGGCCAAGCCGCCGATCCCGGCGCTCAAGGGTTTTCTGGGCAAGCCGACCCTGGTTAACAACGTCATGACCTTCACGGCGGTGCCGTGGATCCTGGAGCACGGCGCCAAGGCCTATGCTGATTACGGCATGGGTCGCTCGCTCGGCACCCTGCCGATCCAGCTTGCCGGCAACATCAAGCATGGCGGCCTGATCGAGCTCGCCTTCGGGGTGACCCTCCGCGAGGTAATCGAGGATTACGGCGGCGGCACCCGATCGGGCCGTCCGGTGCGGGCCGTGCAGGTGGGCGGCCCGCTCGGGGCCTATTTCCCCGATCACCTGCTCGATACGCCCCTCGATTACGAGGCGATGGCGGCGCAGAAAGGCCTCGTCGGCCATGGCGGCATCGTGGTGTTCGACGACACCGTCGACATGGCCGCCCAGGCGCGCTTCGCCTTCGAGTTCTGCGCCACCGAATCGTGCGGCAAGTGCACCCCCTGCCGCATCGGCGCGACCCGTGGGGTCGAGACCATGGACAAGGTCATCGCCGGCATCCTGCCGGAGACGAACCTGAAGCTGATCGAGGACCTCTGCGAGGTCATGACCGATGGGTCGCTCTGCGCCATGGGCGGGCTCACGCCCATGCCCGTGATGAGCGCGATCACCCATTTCCCGGAAGATTTCAGGCGCGCCGGCGATCTGCCGGTCGCGGCCGAGTGAGGAGACGTCGATGGGCCTGATCAAGGAGATCGACTACGGCACGCCGATTCGCGTGGCGGAGCAGACCGTCACCCTGACGATCGACGGCATGGACGTGACGGTGCCGGCCGGCACCTCGGTGATGGCGGCTGCGATGCATGCCGGCACCCAGATCCCGAAGCTCTGCGCCACCGACAGCCTGGAGCCGTTCGGCTCCTGCCGGCTCTGTCTGGTGGAGATCGAGGGGCGGCGCGGCACGCCGGCCTCCTGCACCACGCCGGCCGAGAACGGTATGGTCGTGCGCACGCAGACCGACAAGCTTGCCAAGCTCCGCAAGGGTGTGATGGAGCTCTACATCTCCGATCACCCGCTGACCTGCCTGACCTGCGCGGCCAACGGCGATTGCGAATTGCAGGACATGGCCGGCGTGGTCGGCTTGCGCGACGTGCGCTACGGCTACGAGGGCGACAACCACGTCGTGCCGACGGCCGAGAAGTATCTGCCGAAGGACGAGTCGAACCCGTACTTCACCTACGATCCATCGAAGTGCATCGTCTGCAATCGCTGCGTGCGCGCCTGCGAGGAGGTGCAAGGCACCTTCGCGCTGACGATCGCCGGCCGCGGCTTTGACAGCCGCGTGGCGGCCGGCCCGACCAACTTCATGGAATCGGAGTGCGTCTCCTGCGGCGCCTGCGTGCAGGCCTGCCCGACCGCGACGCTCCAGGAGAAGTCGATCCACGAATTCGGCCAGCCCGAGCATGCCGAGGTGACGACCTGCGCCTATTGCGGCGTCGGCTGCTCGTTCAAGGCCGAGATGCAGGGCACCCGCGTCGTGCGGATGGTGCCGTACAAGGGCGGCAAGGCCAACGAGGGCCATAGTTGCGTCAAGGGCCGCTTCGCCTACGGCTATGCCACCCACAAGGACCGCATCACCAAGCCGATGATCCGCGCCAAGATCACGGATCCGTGGCGCGAAGTGTCCTGGGAGGAGGCGATCAACCACGCGGCCTCCGAGTTCAAGCGGATCCAGGCGACCTACGGCAAGGACTCGGTCGGCGGCATCACCTCGTCGCGCTGCACCAACGAGGAGGCCTACCTCGTCCAGAAGCTCGTGCGCGCCGCCTTCGGCAACAACAACGTCGACACCTGCGCCCGCGTCTGCCACTCGCCCACCGGCTACGGCCTGATGTCCACGCTCGGCACCTCGGCCGGCACCCAGGACTTCAAGTCGGTCGAGAATTCCGACGTGATCCTGGTGATCGGCGCCAACCCGACCGACGGCCACCCGGTCTTCGGCTCGCGGATGAAGAAGCGCCTGCGCCAGGGCGCCAAGCTGATCGTCGCCGATCCCCGCAAGATCGACCTCGTGAAGTCGCCCCACATCAAGGCGGACTATCACCTGCCGCTGAAGCCCGGCTCCAACGTCGCCTTCATCAACTCGCTGGCGCACGTCATCGTCACCGAGGGGCTGATCGACGAGGCCTATGTCCGCGAGCGCTGCGATCTCGCTGAGTTCGAGACCTGGGCCCGGTTTATCGCCGAGGAGCGCCACTCCCCGGAGGCGCAGCAGCAATTCACCGGCCTCGACCCGGTCGAGGTCCGCGCTGCGGCCCGGCTCTACGCCACGGGCGGCGCGGCCGGCATCTATTACGGGCTGGGCGTCACCGAGCACAGCCAGGGCTCGACCATGGTGATGGGCATGGCCAACATCGCCATGGCCACCGGCAATATCGGCAAGCTCGGGGCCGGCGTGAACCCGCTGCGCGGCCAGAACAACGTCCAGGGCTCCTGCGACATGGGCTCGTTCCCGCACGAGCTCACCGGCTACCGCCATGTCTCGGACGACGCCACCCGTGAGAGCTTCGAGGCCCTCTGGGGCGCCAAGCTCGACAACGCGCCGGGCCTGCGCATCACCAACATGCTGGACGAGGCCGTCGATGGCTCGTTCAAGGGCATGTACATCCAGGGTGAGGATATCGCGCAGTCGGATCCCGACACGCACCACGTCACGTCCGGCCTGAAGGCGATGGAGTGCATCGTCATCCAGGACCTGTTCCTGAACGAGACCGCCAAATACGCCCACGTCTTTCTGCCGGGGGCCTCGTTCCTGGAAAAGGACGGCACCTTCACCAACGCCGAGCGCCGCATCTCCCGCGTGCGCAAGGTCATGCCCCCGATGGGCGGCTACGGCGACTGGGAGGGCACGGTGCTGCTCTCCAACGCGCTGGGCTACCCGATGCACTACAACCACCCGTCCGAGATCATGGACGAGATCGCCGGCCTGACCCCGAGCTTTACCGGCGTGTCCTACGCCAAGCTCGACGAGCTGGGCTCGGTGCAGTGGCCCTGCAACGAGAAGGCGCCGCTCGGCACGCCGATGATGCACGTGGACCGCTTCGTCCGCGGCAAGGGTCGGTTCATGATCACCGAGTTCGTGGCCACCGAGGAGCGGACGGGGGCGAAGTTCCCGTTGATCCTGACCACGGGCCGGATCCTGTCCCAATACAATGTCGGGGCGCAGACGCGGCGCACCGAGAACTCGCGCTGGCACGAGGAGGACGTTCTGGAGATCCACCCGTTCGACGCCGAGCTGCGCGGCATCGTCGACGGCGATCTGGTCTCCCTGGAGAGCCGGTCCGGCGACATCGCCCTGAAGGCCAAGGTCTCGGAGCGGATGCAGCCGGGCGTGGTCTACACGACGTTCCACCACGCCAAGACCGGCGCCAACGTCATCACCACCGACTACTCGGACTGGGCGACCAACTGCCCGGAATACAAGGTGACCGCGGTGCAGGTCCGGCGGACCAACCGGCCGTCCGACTGGCAGGCGAAGTTCTACGAGGAGGATTTCTCGCTGACGCGCATCGCCCAGACCCTCGACGCGGCGGAGTGAGCCGATGAGCGCGCAGAGCCAGGAGGACAAGCTCCTCCGGATGGCGAACCAGATCGCCACCTTCTTCCGGTCCTACCCGGAGGAGGAGGCGGTGGCCGGAGTGCACAAGCACATCACGGCCTTCTGGACGCCCAAGATGGTCTCGAAGCTCGAGGCCGCCCTGCCAGAGATGGGCGATCGGGCCGACAGCCTGGTGCAGCGGGCCCTGCGCGGCGCCGAGCCCCAGGCCGAGAGCCCGGTGCGCCCGGCGACCCGCGATCCGCAGAAGCTCGGCGAAGGCGCCAGCGACGCCGGCTGATCCACAATTCGCGTGCTCCGACCGGGGATTAAATCCCGGGCTGGAGCGTTCCGCGTGCTGGCAACCGGTACCCGGAACCGCTAGGCTTTCCGCGATGCATGACTCAGTCAATGAAGTCGTGCTCGGAGGAAGCTTCGATGCATTCAGAACTGGCGGGCGCGGTCGTGCCCGGAAGCGATCACGGCTGGCTGTCCCGTGAACGCATCGTCGCCAAACCGGGCTTCAACCGCTGGCTCGTTCCGCCCGCGGCCCTGGCGATCCATCTCTGCATCGGCATGGCCTACGGCCTGTCGGTGTTCTGGCTGCCGCTGACCCGCGCCCTCTCGGTCGGCCAGCCCGCGCCGGCCGCCTGCCCCGACATGGGCGTGGTGACCGCCCTGTTCACGACGACCTGCGACTGGCGCGTCAGCGACCTCGTCATGGTCTTCTCGATCGGGATCGTGATGCTCGGTCTCTCGGCCGCCCTGTTCGGCGGCTGGCTGGAACGGGCGGGCCCGCGCAAGGCCGGTATCGCAGCGGCCCTGTGCTGGGGCGGCGGCTTCCTGGTCGGCGCACTCGGCGTCCACCTCCACCAGCTCTGGCTGGTCTGGCTCGGCATGGGCCTGATCGGCGGCATCGGGCTGGGGCTCGGCTACATCTCCCCGGTCTCGACGCTGATCAAGTGGTTTCCCGACCGGCGCGGCATGGCCACCGGCATGGCGATCATGGGCTTCGGCGGCGGCGCGATGATCGGCTCGCCCCTGGCCGACGGCCTGATCAAGACCTTCCGCAGCGCCGAGTCCGTCGGGGTCTGGCAGACCCTCGCGGTGATGGGCCTCGGCTACATCGTGTTCATGCTGGGCGGGGCCTTCGGCTACCGGGTCCCGCCGCCGGGCTGGCGCCCGGACGGGTGGACCCCGCCGGCGTCCAAGAACGCCATGATCGCCTCGGGCCACGTCCATCTGCGGGACGCGCACAAGACCGTCCAGTTCTGGATGATCTGGCTGGTTCTCTGCCTCAACGTCTCGGCCGGGATCGGCGTCCTGGCGCTCGCCTCGCCGATGCTCCAGGAGATCTTCGGCGGCGCCCTGATCGGGCTGCCCGGCACCGGCTTCACCGCCCTCGACGCCGGCCAGAAGGCGCAGGTCGCCGCGATCGCGGCCGGCTTCGTCGGCCTGCTGTCGCTGTTCAACATCCTGGGCCGGTTCTTCTGGGCCTCGATGTCGGACCGGATCGGCCGCAAGCTCACCTATGCGATGTTCTTCGCGCTGGGCGGCGTGCTCTACGCCGCCGCGCCCTGGGCCGCCGGGATCGGTTCGCAGGCGCTGTTCGTCGCCTTCTTCTGCGTGATCCTGTCCATGTATGGCGGCGGCTTCGCGACCATCCCGGCCTACCTCGCCGATGTGTTCGGCACGCAGTTCGTGGGCGCGATCCACGGCCGCCTGCTCACCGCCTGGTCGACCGCCGGCATCGTCGGGCCGTTCGTGGTCACAAAGATCCGCGAGGCCCAGGCCGCCGCCGGCGTGCAGGGCGCCGATCTTTACGGCCGGACCATGTACGTGCTCGCCGCCTTCCTGGCCGCCGGGTTCGTCTGCAACCTGCTGATCCGGCCGCTGGCCGGGCGCTGGTTCATGTCGGATTCCGAGCGCGCCGCCCTGGACGTCCGGGCCGGCACGGCGTCGGTGCGCGCCTCGGGCTCGTTCGGCATCGGCCGAGGCGGGTTCAGCCCCGCGGCCGGGCTCGCCTGGGCGGTGGTCGGCATCCCGATCCTGTGGGGGATCGGCATCACCCTGTCGAAGGCGTTCATCCTGTTCCGCTGAGCGGCCGGTTGTGGCTGGACGGGTGGGTGATTACGTTCTGGCATGCCAAAGCGTGCCGGCATGAGTCGTTCGGAATGCCCCCGTGATCGACAAGCTGGATTTTCTGCTCGCGCTCGCCCGCGAGCAGCATTTCGGCCACGCGGCCGAGACCTGCGGGGTAACGCAGCAGACCCTTTCGGCCGGCGTGAAGCAGCTGGAGAACCGCTTCGGCGTGCAGCTCGTGCTGCGCGGCTCGCGCTTCCAGGGCTTCACCCCGGAGGGTGAGCGGGTCCTGGCCTGGGCGCGCCGGATCGTGGCCGACGCGCGGGCGATGCACGAGGAGGTCACCGGCCTGCGCCGCGGCCTGACCGGGCACCTGCGCATCGCCGCGATTCCCACGGCCCTACCGATGATTGTGGACCTCACGACGCCCTATCGCGAGCGCCACCCGGACGTGCGGCTCACGGTCGAATCCGCCGCTTCCACCGACATCTTCTCGCTGATCGAAAACCTGGAGGCCGATGCCGGCCTGACCTATCTCGACAACGAGCCTTTGGGCCGAGTCGTGTCCGTGCCGCTCTACCGGGAGCGCTACCGCCTGGTCACGGCCGATGGCGGCCCGTTCGACGGCCGCGCCAGCGTCACCTGGGCCGAGACCGGCCGCCTGCCGCTCTGCCTGCTGACCCCGAACATGCAGAACCGGCGGATCATCGACCAGCAGATCCGCGAATCCGGTGCGGAGCCGGCCGCGACCCTGGAATCGAATTCGATGATCGTGCTGATGACCCATGTGCGCACCCTGCGCTGGGCCTCGATCATGCCGGAGATCTTGGTCGACGCCCTCGGGCCGATGGCGGGGGTGCGGGCGATCCCGATCACCGCGCCGGACCTGGAGCACACGATCGGCCTCGTCGCCCCGCGCCGCGAGCCCTCGACCCCGATGGTGACCGCGCTCGTCGCCATCGCCCGGACCCTGGCACGGACGCTGGACCCGGACCTCGCCGGGGCGATGCCCGGCCCATGAGGGCCGCTCAGGCCGGTACTGAGAGGCCCCGCAGCAGGAGGCGGGCAGCGCGATAGGGCAGGAGCGGCAGCTTCAGGACGCAGCGAGCCGCCAGGATCGCCAGGACGGTCAGCGCCATCAGCAGCATTCTCGACATCGCGCGCTCTGCCGCCCGAATCGGCCGAAGCCGGACACTGGGAGCCCCGGTAAGGTGCGACGCTGGTCTGAAGCCGCCCTCCGACCCGTCCGCGCATAGAAAAAGCCGCCCCGTTCCCGGAGCGGCTTGTCGGATCGGCTGCGGCCTGAGGGCGGCCGCGAGCCTTTACTTGACCAAGACTTACTTGATCTTGGTTTCCTTGAACTCGACGTGCTTGCGTGCCACCGGGTCGTACTTGCGCATCGTCAGCTTCTCGGTCTGCGTGCGGGAGTTCTTCTTGGTGACGTAGAAGTAGCCGGTGTCGGCGGTGGAGATGAGCTTGATCTTGACGGTGACGGCCTTGGCCATGGCGCGGCGCTCCTGCAGGGTGCGGCATTCCGCGTGAGCGAAACGCAAATGGCCGGGAAAGCCCGGCCGAATACGGGCGGGTCAATGCCCGATCGGGCGGTTCAGGTCAAGACCGGGCGCCCCTGCGCTCCATCGTGACGAGGCTCACGGAGAAGGCGAGGAACAACGCGAGCAGCGCCCAGGCGAAGCCGTGCGGCGGCACCAGGTCGAGGCCGCCGCCGATCAGGGGCGGCCCCAGCATCAGGCCGACATTGTACAGCACCACGAAGGCCGCATTGGCGCCTGCGAGATCCGTGGTCGGCACACGGTCGCCCAGGGTGGTCAGGCCGACCGTGTAGAGCGTGCCAGCGATACCGCCCCAGGCGAACAGGATGAGGCCGAGCGCCACCGGCGATCCCGACGCCAGCGGGATCAGGGCGGAGCCCGCCGCACCGCCGAGGCTCGCCCCGAGCAGCACGGCGCGCCGGTCGAAGCGGTCGGCGAGCCAGCCGAACGGGATCTGGAACAGCACGTTGCCGAGCGCGATCAGGCTGACGAGGCCGGCCGCGCCCTGCGCGTCGTAGCCGAGGCGCAACCCGTAGAGCGGCAGGATCGCGAAGATCCCGGTCTCCACCGCGCCGTAGGCGAGCGCGGCGAGCAGCGCCCCGGGGGCGAAGCGCAGATAGGCGAGGATGCTGCGGCCGGATCCGTGCGCGATCGTCGGCGAAAGCCCCCGGGCGAGGACGATCGGCAAGCCGCCGGCGAGCATCAGGCCGGCGCCGGTCAGGTAGGGCGCCAGGCCCTCGGTCCCGACCAGCGCCAGAAGGGCCGGGCCGACCGCGAAGCCCGCAGCCAGCACGGTGGCGTAGATGCCCATCACCAGGCCGCGACGCTCCGGCGGGGCGGCGGCGTTGATCCAGTACTCGGACAGGACGAACAGCGCCCCCAGCGTCGCCGAGAACACGAAGCGCAGGGGAAACCACAGGGCGATGCCCGGCAGGATCGGGAAGGCCGCCAGGCTCACCGCCCCCACGACCAGCGCCAGGCAGAGCAGCCGCGCGACGCCGATCCGCGCGGCAAGCCGGGGCACGAACGGCACCGTGCAGATGCTGGCGATGCCGGCGACCGCGGTGTTGAGCCCGATCAGCGTGCTCGACGCGCCGCGCCGCTCCAGCTCGATCGACAGGAGCGGAATCGAAAGGCTCAGCCCGATCCCGACCACGGTGACGCAGGCGATGGCGGCGGTGATCGCCGCCACGGTGTCCGGCCCGATCCCGCTTCCCGCGACGATCCGGTCCGGCCTCTCGGAAACATTCACAACGCAACTCGTTCGCGGCGCCCGTAGCGCTCGTAGTGGAAGGGGATCATCCGGTAGGGCGCGAAATCGACGGCGATCTGCGCCTCGAGATCATCGAGGATGGCCCGGGTGATGAACGGCAGGTCGAGCTTGCGCGCCGCGTCGAGGCGGACCCAGGCGAGCTCGGTGAACTCGGAATCCGGGCTCACCCGGCCCGGCTCCTCGGCCGCGACCATCCTGCGGTCCACGGCGAAGAACCGCGTGTCGAACCGGCGTACGCGCTTGGGCGGGGTGATCGCCCGGGCCACGAGGTGCAGCGCCTCGAGGTCCGGCAGGATCTCGTGGCGGGCGAAGGCTTCCCAGCCCGCCGGGGCGGTCTCGGGAGCGCCGTGCTCGCGCGTGCCCAGAAGCAGGCCGGTCTCCTCGTAGGTCTCCCGGATGGCGGCGAGGGCCAGCGCCCGGCCGAGATGATGCGGCGGCCGGGAGACCTGGCGGGTCAGCGCGGCCTCGGCATAGTCGGGCAGGGCGCCGGCCACCGGCATGTGGCGATCGCCGAGCTCGATCCGGCCGCCCGGGAACACGAACTGCCCCGGCATGAAGGCGAGCCGCGGGTTGCGGCGGCCCATCAGGACCTTCGGGCCGCCCTTGCCGCGCCGGTCGAGCACGATCAGGGTCGCGGCGTCCCGCGGGCGCAGGCGCGCCGGGGAGGGTGTCCGTTCAGGGCTGGTCGGGATCTCGGATTCCTGCTGCGGCTCCGGCTGCGGCAAGGCGTGTCTCCTTCAGCCCCGAGACGGGGCCGCCCCGCGGTAACGTGGCGAAGCCGTGCATGCCAAGGGCGTATTGCAGCCCAACGACGGCGCCCTTGACCGGCTGGAGCAGCACGAGGGCGAACAGGAGCGTGAAGACCGGCCAGACGCCCATCTCGACCCAGAGGGGGACGTCGTAGGCGCTCTCGGTCTCCAGGATCAGGTAGCCGACCACGTGGGCGACGATGAAGATCACCACGTAGGGCGGCAGGTCGTCGGCCCGGTGATGGTGCAGCTCCAGGCCGCAGACGTCGCATTCCGGGCGCACCTTGAGGAAGCGCCCGAAGATCCGGCCCTGGCCGCAATGCGGGCAGCGGCCGATGAAGCCGCGCGCCATCGCGGGGATCAGGCGGGTGCGCACGGGAATCGCGTCGGTGGCCATGTCCAGGGTCTACACCGCCCGGGTCACCGGCGCGAGCCGCGATGGCGCGTACCGGAGTTGCGGATGCCGGGCGGACGACCCGACGGCGCGGCCTTGAACGGGCGGCCACCGGACTTCCGGCCGCCGCTCTCCTTGCCGGACCCGGCGCGGGTCTTGCCCTCGCTGAGCAGCTCGAAGCGCAGCGCGCCGGCCACCGGTGCTGCCTCCACGAGGCGAACCTCGACCCGGTCGCCGAGCCGGAAGGTCTCGCCGCTGCGCTCGCCCACCAGGGCGTGGCGGGCCTCCTCGTGGCGGAAATAGTCGGCGCCGAGCTGCGAGATCGGCACGAACCCATCCGCCCCGGTCTCGTCGAGCTTGATGAACAGGCCCGACCGGGTGACGCCCGCGATCTGGCCCGCGAAGGTCGCGCCGATCCGGTCGACCAGGTGATGTGCGATCAGCCGGTCGATGGTCTCGCGCTCGGCCGCCATGGCGCGGCGTTCGGCCGCCGAGATCTGCTCGCCGATCTGGGTGAGCTCGCCCAGGGACACCGCCGCCGGTAGGCCGTCGGAGCCGAGACGGCAGGCGGTGATCAGCGCCCGGTGGACGATCAGGTCGGCGTAGCGCCGGATCGGCGAGGTGAAATGCGCGTAGCGGCGCAGGTTCAGCCCGAAATGGCCGAGATTCTCCGCGGCATAGACCGCTTGCGCCTGGGAGCGCAGCACCACCTCGTTGATGAAGGTCGCGTGCTCGCTGCCCGCCACCGATCCGAGGATGCGGTTGAACAAAGCGGGGCGCAGCGCGCCCTCCTTGGGCAGCTTGATGCCGACCGAGGCCAGGACCTCGCCCAGAGCCTGCATCTTCTCCTGCGCCGGCTCGTCGTGGACCCGGTAGATCAGCGCCTGCTTGGCCGCCTCCAGGGTTTCGGCGGCGGCTACGTTGGCCTGGATCATGAACTCCTCGATCAGCCGGTGCGCGTCGAGGCGCTCCGGCACGATCACCCGGTCGACCGCGCCCTCGGGCGACAGCAGAACCTTGCGCTCGGGCAGGTCGAGGGCGAGCGGGCCGCGGCGGTCGCGCGCCTCGCGCAGGGCGGCATAGGCCGTCCAGAGCGGGCGGAGTGCCGGCTCGAGCAGCGGCCCTGTGGCGGCGTCCGGCTGGCCGTCGATGGCGGCCTGCGCCTGCGCGTAGGCGAGCTTGGCGCGGGAGCGCATCATCACCCGGTGGAACGTATGGCGACGCTTCTCGCCGTCGGCGGTGATCACCATCCTGACCGCGATGGCCGGGCGGTCCTCGCCTTCGCGCAGGGAGCAGAGGTCGTTCGAGATCCGCTCCGGCAGCATCGGCACGACGCGGTCGGGGAAGTAGACCGAGTTGCCCCGCTCCAAAGCCTCGCGGTCGAGGCTCGAGCCGGGGCGGACATAGGCCGCGACATCCGCGATCGCGACGGTGAGGATGAAGCCGCCCGAATTGGCCGGGTCGGGATCGTGCTCCGCCATCACGGCATCGTCGTGGTCCTTGGCGTCCGGCGGGTCGATGGTGAGCAGCGGGCGGTCTCGCCAATCCTCGCGGCCGGCCAGCGAGGCCGGCTCCGCCTGGTCGGCCTCGGCCAGGGTCGCGTCGGAGAAAACGTGTGGGATGTTGTGCAGGTGCAGCGCGATCAGGCTCACGGCCTTCTCGGAGCCGAGCGAGCCGAGCCGTTCCCGGACCCGGCCACGGGGTAGGCCGAAGCGGGTCTCGCGCTCCAGCGACACGCTGACGAGGTCGCCGTCCCGGGCTTGCCCCTCCTCGCCGGGCGGAATCAGGATCTCGCGGCCCTGCGAGCGCTTCTCCACGGGCACGATCCGGCCGCCCTGCGCGCCGGTGCGGTAGACACCGATGATCTCGGCCTTGTTCTTCCCGATGACCTTGATGACCCGGCCGGTATAGCCGCCCTCGGCGTCGCGCTCGACCCGGACGAGGGCGCGGTCGCCGATCCCGGCGGCCGGCCGGTTGCCCTTGCGCGGGCCGCGCGGCTGAGTCAGCACGATGGATGGCGGCTTGCCTGTGCCGGTCCATTCCACCGGGATCGCGAGGAAATCGCCGTGGCGGTCGCGGCTGCGGATATCGGTCAGCACCACCGGGGGCAGGCGGCCTGCGGTCGCGAGCCCGCCGCGCCCGCGATCGACGGCGCCGTCCTCCTCGATCTCCTTGAGGATCCGCTTCAGGTCGATCTTGGCTGCTCCCTTGATGCCGAACGCCTTTGCGATCTCCCGCTTGCCGACGGGTTCGGTCGCCTCCGCCACGAAGGCGAGGATCTGCTCGCGGGTGGGGAAGGGC